>CAJNYU010004016.1:25492-77099 GCA_905331475.1 Rotaria socialis | reverse complement strand
CCCCCCCCCCCCCCCCCCCCCCCCCCCCCCCCCCCCCCCCCCCCCCCCCCCCCCCCCCCCCCCCCCCCCCCCCCCCCCCCCCGAATATCTACCTTGTATACTTCAACACTCCTTTCAGATCGTGTTTCACAAAATCACCAACAAAGTGATAAGAAGTAAAATCATTTTAAAATGTTCAATTAGATCATAAACTTATGTGCATCAATTGTAGTTCGAACATAAAATGATTGCAATTTTTTGAATTTGTCAAGCCAACAGAAAATTGATTGAGTTATATTATTAAAGATAAGCAGATATGTAAATATACTGAATCTTTTTATTGTTTTAAAAATATTTATTATTGCGTTTTATTATTGATAATTAGTAATAAAAGAAAAGCGAGAAAGAAAGAAAAACAGAAGAAAATGATAGAGATAATAAGAAAAACAAATTTCAAGAAAGGAAAAGAAATAATAATGGGACAATACGTTTATTTTAACGCTAGGCCTTTCGAATTTATTCGTTATCAAGCGAGTAAATGTGAAATATTTTACATCAGAGAAAAACGGTTTTAATAATCATTTCTATATGTATATATCATATCCATTCTATTAATGATTGTATTATTCATGATTTGTTTGAACTTTCATGTTTTTCTTTTCTTAACACAACTTTATTATTATTTATATTTCAGCGGTTGTTGGTAGGAGGTTTATCACTTATGTGGCAATAAAAGGCGGCCCTTATTAATACCGCATGTTTTTTTTCTATCTTAGATATGAATAAATATAAGCAGGCTGGTTTTTGCCTATTGCAATAAGAAATGATTTTAAAATATTCGTCTCTACTGCCCTAAAGCTTCTAGCTGGGATGGAATTAAATCAAAACTATATGGAGCATTTTATAGAGTCATACCGAAAGAATCTCTATTGATCTATGATTTATGTCAGCAGATGGCCAAAAACACCTGAACAGAACTCTACAATTGTTAAGAAATGAATTTATTTTTGAATTCGATTAAATACAATTTTAGAGAATATTGTTCGGTAATCAACAAAGGCGATTATCTTTGAAGATATTGTAGAAAGAATGCATATATGTGATTAATTATTATTGATTTTGTGAGCTATAATCTCAAAGATGTGCTCAGGGATAATGGGTAGAATCTAAATGTATGTTCCTTTCTCGCACACAGATTATGATAAACTTCATAGGCTGCTGCCATATAGATATGAGATCAAAAATGAACCCATGTTGCTAATACCAGTTCATTTATAGCGATTCATATCGATATTCGTCAAAACCGACGATTTACCGTAGTAAATTGTAGGCAATAGAAGCCAATAACCGGAATTCGAAACCACTAGTTTCTATCACATATAAATTTACTTGGACTCTAATCAAAATCCAAGGCGATAATATTGACATTTTTCACTCCATCATATTTGAAGCAAAGTTTACTATTCATCAGAAATAAATTTTTTCTTGTCTTACTAGCATCTCTAATGAAAAAGAAAACAAGAAAAGCACACAATGAGTTGATCAATGATCTATAGATCAGAACTAAAGTTTATAGTAAAATATTTTATATTGTTTTAAGTAACCATCTCATTTTTATTTATTTTTGAAGAGTAATATCTCTAAAACATCATCCAAAAGAAATTTGACCTGATTTATGGAGACGATAGGAAAGAATTATATTGAATAAGAGTATTGAAAAAAGTTTCAAAACAAAGATTTTTTACACCTTTCCCAGTCGTTGTAAATTACTTTTTTATTGTTCTGTTTTTCTTGCACACAATTGAAATGGAGAAAAAAAATTGTTTTCGACTACCGACAAGAGAGAGAGAGAGAGAGCGCAGCGGCATTGCATCTAGCTGAAATTAAGCAGAAAGAAATGTAGAAACTATCTTAAATCTATATATATATATATCACAAGAAATTCTTTCCGCAAATTCTCGGTCGTTTAGATCTGTGACTTGTTCGCAAATAAAATTTGATAAAGTGTGAATAGGAAAAAGAACAATTTTCTTTTGTTACATGAATTCATGATAGAAGACCTTGTTCATAAAATAAACTCTTTTAAACAATCAGAACTAAATCATGACTATTCATACGTCATTTTCGTTGATTTGTTTTTTCATAGACTGAAAACTTATATATTCATTTTGTCAAGAGAGAAAGTAAAAAAACGGTCAATAGTTCAACCCATACTAATACAGCTTAAATTTTATAATTTTTACTTTCCCGGATTATAAATGTCTTCAAAAAACGATGAAGTATGTTCACTAGATACATTCTTTCACACTTTATCATCATCATCATCATCGTCATGAATATTCAAAAGAATCGTTTTCTTTCAAGCATACTTAGTTACAAAAGTAAAATCTAGTGTTGATATAAAATACTGCGCAAATCATAGAAGAATTTTATTCATCAACAGATTGCTATGCTACGATTACCATCGTCATAGTTGTCAAATAAATCATTTACATTTACCATCATAAAAATTTTGATTTCTACGATAGCATCAATACAGAAATGAAGGATTCTTTTCGGTTTCATATTGACAGTTCAAGTAAAAAAGAAAAATTAAATAAAAGATCAATTTTTTTCTTTTCTTTTTATATTCCTTTTATGTTCGACCGTAAGTATGATTGAGTTCGATTCTCATATAATGTATGCGTGACTTAAGTCAACAAAAGTAACAGAACGAAAATCAGCCTCAAAAGAAAAATATATAAAAGCAGAAAAAAGAAAAGAAGTTGAAATCGTCATCAACATTCTCCTTGAACAAAATGGGATCGAAAAACGGTAAATATGACTTTGAACATGGCGGTTTGTCACAAACTCGTAATGAAGATTTGCCATCGTTTCCATCAGAATTCAATGGATCTATACAAACTAAACAATCGAGAAAAGATATTACATCTATTCCAACATGTATTCATCAAGATATACTAATAGATAGATCAGCATTGAATGCAGAAAATTTATCTCTTGTTTGGCTTGACACTGATATTTATCGACGATCATCAAATATCGATATGGAAGTTAAATTAAAAAACCTTATGAACTACGTTCGATTGTTTGATCGCGTTGACTCGTGTGAAAGATATATTAAACAAATAGGCAAAATGAATAATAACAATAATGTTAAACAAGAAATGTTATTTGTAATTATTTCAACAACACTTGCTCCAACACTTATTCCACATTTACATGATCTTACACAAGTGAAATATATTTACATTTTTGGAAAGCCAAAATCAATTTCAAAAGCACATGAAGGATGGTTAAAAAAATATAATAAGGTATGTCAAGATTCTCTCCATCTGATAATGAAGATAACTTTTCGTTTCTCATAAAGCTATTATATTTTTTAGGTAAAAGGCATATTTAGTTCGTCTCGCATTTTGATAACTCAAATAGCTCAAGATCAAAATTAGCACTATGAAATCGACTAAATTTTTCAATGTTTTCCATTTGTGTGTTTATGTTTTTTTTTTATATTTGTAAATGCATATGTTTTTCTTTTCGTTTAACCAATATTGATGATAAACTACATATATTGTAATCATCATTAAATGCCATGTGAACAAAAAATTTTCGTTTTAATAAAACCCATCTTTTCAAGTCGATTTATTTGTTCTAGTCAATTTTGTCAACATGCATCAATGATAAAAAGAAAAGAAGCAGAAGAAGAAGAAGAAAAAGAAGGAGAAGAAGAAGAAGAAAAAACAAATCCATCAAAAATCGCGCGTAATCTATTATGACAATATACTTTTTGTTTTGCTTAAGAGAAAAAGAAATTATTTATGTTCATGTATTAGATTTTATTGTATTCGACGCATCCATTAATTCTTCATAAGTTTCACGCCACATTCGACCAGATTTTTCCAATGAACTGAAAAATCAATTGAAATTTTAATCTTTTTTACTAAACAAATTCGTTTACTCACGTTAATATATCAAGAAATGCGCGTCCCATTGGTTTACTAAGATATTGAATATTATATTTTCGACATAATTCGAGTACATCCGGTTGTATTTTATAAAGATTATGACGAGGCATCATCGGAAATAAACTAAAATCAATCTTTTGTTTTTTAACTATTAGTAATTTCTATAGAACAACATACTGATGTTCAATTTGAAAATTTAAATGCCCTGTAAACCAATCATTGAAATATGAGTCGTCAATATTACAAGTTGCTTTTAATTGCATTCTAAACCAGCTCAATTTTGTATCATCCTCCGATACATCCATAACGACATGATTCGATTGGGTAACCACGACTAAATTAACATAAATAAGTATTGAATAGATAAATACAAAGTAAAACAAAAGTTCCACGTACCAAACCAAGTGCCCTCAAATACGCTAAAAAAATAAAAGAAAACGATTAGATTTAATTATGATAATTAAACTTACCGAAGAAAGAAATGAAATTTTAATGCGCCGAAGAAACCAAGTTTTAATGGCATTAGGGCAAAGAATTTAACATAATACAATGTTAACCATGCAAGATCCTACGGAATACAATTTAATTAATTAGTAAATAAGAATAAAACAAAAATTCTCCTATCATCTTACCATCCATTTCTTTCGCTTTATGGCATGTCTTATGGTCATAAATTGAAAATAGACGGGAAATAAAAGTGGTGCAGCTAAAAAAAATATTTTTGCTAAAAATGTCAACCTTAGATCTTTTTTTACCGATAAAGAAATATAAATGTTGAAGATCATACGAGAGACGTTTTCCATATTTAGCATTGTTTTTAGCAGTCTAAAAATAAATAACGCAATATTGTATAGAATAAATATTGAGTAAAAACAAATTCTATATACTCGTATCGGAATTGTATCGCCAAGTACAAATACGGGTTCAATACGTGTATCTGGATCTTTATCAATAATATTTGGTTTGGAATGATGTTGAAAATGCATATTATTCCACCAATCGGCACTAGCTCCCTGTGTGAAAAAGAATTTTATGATTTGCTTCTTTTCTCATGCGAAAATCACAAACCTTTGTGAAGCCAATAAAAAATTGATGTAATAAATGATTCCATGAGCTTTTTTTAAATACAGATAAGTGTCCAAAATCATGTTGAACCCAACCACATTGTGCCTAAACGGAAACTTGAAGAAAAAAACCGAATCATAAAAAGTTTTATATTTACTTCAGCAACGATGTAGAGAGCGAGTGAAATTAAATATGGTACCCAACTTATACCAAATCGAAATAGGACAAAATAGGATGCGAATTCACAAGCCAATATATGTATGCATGTTATAATGAAAAATAGTACACTTGGTTCGAATAGTTTCTAATAGAAATAGAAGATTATTTTTTGATTCAATACGAAAGAAAAACTAAACATTAGTTTACTTTTGCTATAGCCTTTTGTCGTAACTTTTCGAAATCATCTTTCAATGCTTGATCATCGGCAACAGTGCCTTTGCTTACATCGCCAATATAAAACGTTTTCATATATTTTTCAACACGATATATTTCAGGATGGAGAGAATGAAATGCTTCCTAAAACAACAAGACGAATCATTAATTCATTGAACTGGTTCTATAAAAAGTCTTACAGTAGCATCTTGTCCGGCATAGTGTTTGAGAACCATTTGTCCGCCTGGGTGTTTCGTCCATTTCGTAACATCATAAACTCGATTTGCAATAACAAGCCAACGATCTTTGTTAGTTGAATGACGACTAATTTCTTCCCATGTAAATTGTCTTTTATCATTATTATTTATAATATCGCTTGTTGTTGTCATCCGCATCGATGGTTCTTCTTGTTGGTCATTGACGACCGATGAAGGATCCCAATTTTTACTTCCCTTACCCATTAGAATTCAATAATCTATAAACGTCAATAATACAATAATAACTTCTATATTTTACGATAGTTAATATGAATGAGAAGATTTCATTGGTAAATAGTATAATTCGACTAATAGCACGCACGATCTATTTTCCATTTTTGTAAGTTATCTCGTTTCATCAAGTACTCTATCTCAACTTCCGCAAGCGTTTTCTTCATTATTCGATGGATAATACTTGCCGAAAAGTTTTAACTCTGGATTCAAACCTTTGAAAAAAATAGAGCAAAGTACATCGTCCCGATACGTCGCTTCTTTTATCTTGTAAACAAGAGCAGGCGAAGAAAAAAAAAGCAGAAAAGAAAATCATCGTCAAGGACGTTAAAACAAATGCTAAAGAAAAATGACAACGACAAGTGCATTATCGTGCTCAAATGAGAAAAGAAACTGACAGGTTGAATGCAATAGTCATCACAGTGTCTTAATAGACATAGAAAATCGGCTGAATAGAAAAGAAAAAACAAAAGGAAGACACAGATCGTTTTGATCTTATTTATTATCTATTTACATACGAAATAAAAAGACAGTTTATCGTATCGTATCGATGTAAATATACTATTATCAACTGAAAAAGATATAAATATTTCAATATTTAGATATAGATACGGAGCTAAAATCTAGTCCATCTGACGTTAAAAGAAGAAGAAAAAATAATACAAAAACTATCTTGCAAATAATTATGATAACGTTGATAAACAGTAGCAGAGATATGTTTATTTCTCGAAGTTGTTATCGTATGGTGTATAGAGAGAACTTTTAGTACAAAAATAAACACTCGAGTCAGTTGTTAGCAGACATTACATAATAATCTATTCATTTCGCAGTCTAACAGTAAAAAAGTATCAACATTTTCTTACTAGAAAAAAAAATCAATTGCTCTATAAAAGAAAATAAATCATTGAAAGAATATTTTTATTTCAAGTATTACTACCAATTCTTTTAAACTGCAATTGAAAGCATTTTTTCAGTCGGCCACAATTACATTTTATCTAGAAAATGTAAAGAAAACATAAACAACTGACTTAAGACAAAAAACAGCAACACCACATAGAAAATCAATTTTGACGAGAAAATCTATACCGAATAATCGTTATAAGATTATATTTCTCAGCATAATAATAAATAAATAAACCTACGAATAGCCACGAAAAAAGTAATGCGTAATCAAACGATGGTTCAAATAAAGTTGTAACAGGTCCTAGCCGATCATCATCTTCTATCGTTAAATTACTTGTTTTATTTAGATCTAAAGTTTCAATTGAAAAAACACAACAAAAAATTTCTCCTTTCTGTGTTGCATAAAATTTTCTTACGTAATGTTGATTCAATCAGCGATAATAATATTTCTATATCACTCGTGCTATTCAATCTTGCTAATAATTTATTTTTTCTCAATATGAATACGCTTGGTACAGCATTCGTACCAAAATATGTCATATAACTAAAAACAAAATAATATATTTTTGGAAAAATATTATTTAAAATTTAAATATACCGAAGTGATTTTGAGACATCATAAGCAACAAAGTCAAGACCAGGAAATGAACGTGGTATTGCATTAAAAGAGGGTGCAAAACGTACCGAGAAATGACACCAACGAGCAAAAAATAATAAAATATAACAATCGAAATGTGTTGGTGCCCGCATTAAATAATTACTATCGACAAGTTGTACGTGATTGGTATAATTCTCTGTTATATTATGCAACTGACATGGTACAAATGGTTGCAATGAATTTAGAGATGCACTAAAATAAGATGAATTGCCATTTGAATCTATTGATGGACATTGATTCACAGTCGGTGGCGCATAGTGAAATATTTCATAGATTGACGATGACATTATTATAATGATAAGTATGTGATACAAAAATCTAAAGATTTTTATTTATTAATGAGTTGAGAAAAAAAAACCATTTGTGAATTTCTTGATTAAAAATGGCGACGACAGTAGAATTGAACAGTTCTCTTTTTTTCATCGATGCATTGGACATCCACTCGAATGAAGTCATGGAATCCTGTTCTTTTCAGATCGAAATAAACAAATGAATTCTTTTCACTCATTCATTTTCAAGTCGCCATCTACAGATTCCATTAGAGACAGAAAAAAAGAACACTATGATTGTAGATGAATCAACGCCTGTTCTTCACTCCACTTTTTTCTTTAATAAACTTTACACTTTTCTGCGCTTTATGATTTATTTTTATGTTACTTTTTCAAGGGATACAAACCAAAGTGTTCGAAAATCAATATTTACAGTTTTTTAATGCTGTTTTTCCTCTAAACGTAAAACAACTTTAATCGAAAAAAAATAGAGAAAATCGAAAAAAAAAGAAATTTTCTTACTTCATCTGAGGGAGAGAAAGGTTTTTTTTTCATAATGGACTGGCAAAAAGAAGGAATTTAGAGATTAGTATTCCCCGATAGGCTGCAATATCTGACAGAGATCATATTTAGTTTTGTTTCTTATCGTCATACGTAAATAAGTATTCAGTTCCAAATTTGTGTTTAAACTAATTACAGTAACAGATGTTCGTTCTACCACTTTCAATGCACCACGGTCCCTCGTTCGCTACAGGAAACACAACTCAATGCTGAGAAAGATTTTTTTTTTCTGTATTCGTCAAAGTAAATTGACTAATAAAAAATAGCTTTTATTCTTGTTATTTTTTTTCTATTTAGCACAGGTTTATTTCTCTTCTTCAAATGTTATTTGACATATTATCAGACAAAATTGCCACGTTCATATCAATACTTGTTTGCATTGAGTGTAGCGACATAGTTTGATAGAGGATTACACGATAAATTTGAAAATGGCAATCTCCATTGACTTGATTGATTGATACAATGTTTGGCATCTTCTTTCGAGTAACATTGCATTTTTAAATAAATACTGGGCACGTTTCTTATGTCATTTCGATCTGAGCAAATAGAAAATCGAACCGATAGAGTGTGTCTTAGCGGGCAAAGCAATCTTGTTTGTGAAAGAAAACAAATCTATAGAGAAAGCTTTAATCATAATATTTAAGATTATGCAGCCTATTCTATATTTAACATTTTTCATTGAATTTTAATAACTAAATAGTCCACTAAACAACATTTATGGTGATATTGAAATTATAAGAGATGGAGTCTTTATTCAAGTTCAGTACAACAATAGTTCGCTGATCAATTTCTCACATCACAGATTTATTGATAGATTCACAACCGGAATTTTACACTTAGTAAAACATTTTGATCTAAAGTAAATAGTTCGTGATCTCGTACATTAACAAATGTTTGTGTTGTACGGTTGAAATGCATTTCTTTAACATTGAATCATCTGACTTCTCTGATTGACAATTATATCAGATGACTCAGAAAATGATGTAATTCCTGATAAAATATTTTCTTCGATTATTATTGCATATATACTTTATTTTAACGACATGATTCAGCATAAATACCTTTCTTATTACTCAGGACAATTAATTTTCCTTTTGAAACGTGGCAAAAAATACAGGTCTCGATGAAAATAATGCATTATTAATGTTCCAGATTGTTTAATATGCTTGAAGTTTTCAACAGGAATATCTGGTTTATAATGAGCTACCTTGAAGAGACGCACTATTGCGTCGTTTTCGTACGCAAAGAATATCATGATCCTTGCGGATAACTCTCTTCGAGTATTCAATATATAAAAAACTCTGTTTCATTTTGTTTTTCGATAGTCATTAATAGCAACAAATAGCTTCGTTGACTTGCAGTCTGCTTTCTTTTCTTTTAATTGTAAACTTTCATCATGTAGACTACGGAATATATTAGTTATCTTTGTTCTTTACAACCTCATTAATTTTACATTGGCGCCGACAAAAGAATCCAATTTGTTACTCATAAAATCAAATCGTGTCAATAAAATCCTAATCTAGTTACCAGTCGAACAGCACGAAGAAAAACTCTTTTCAAAGGATTCCTGTTCCGTCAAAGGATATTGCAACTGTTTGCAACTATATGTTAAATAATCTCCTCGTCAAATTCAAACCCAAGCCATGATATGAAACTACAGCTAGCTGAAAATGCAATCAAACTAATTATAAAGGTTCTAGTTCATACAACTGTAGCTAGCCTAGATATGAGGTTTTTTTTTCATAAAAGAATTCCCCTAAGATTTACAATTCATCATCGATCTATCGGAAAAAAGCATCCGCTTTCAAAGTGAATATCTCTAAGAAATTTTCTGTGCGTCCAGAAGAAACCTAATAGGATTCGTGCTATTAGACTTTTTTTTCTTAAATGATATCTACGATTATACACATCAATAAATCCTTTGGTCTCTTCATGAAACTTCTACACAAGTATAGCAGCGATGAGACTTAGAAGTGGTTAGCATCGCGAAAATCATCTCAATATCTAATTGAGAAATTCTTTTATCAAGTTTTTCTGAGAGACACAGAAGCTACCTGCTGGCATGATGGGATATTGTTCAGTTTAAATCTACGTAGTATCCTATACTTTTGACAATAATATCTACATTGATTGAATATTGATTAACAGAGGATGCATGTGTTTAGAAAATTGATTTTTTTTCTATAGCAAGACAAATCTGTCCATTATTCTACTTCGTCGTTAAAATTTGGAGAGTACCAGTTGAGAATATCTCCTCATTGATAGTTACATCATTTTGCTTATACTAAAATAGTTCTTTTTTTCGAATGTATGGTTCATGAAAAAAACATCTTAAGATTTTTTTATTAATAAAGGGGAGAAAATCATTTGTACATCGTGTAATTAAAAATGGCAGCGTCGTTCTATTCGAACGAACTCATGAAACCCTGCTCTCTCTCAAGAGTGAAATTGAAAATGAATTTTATTCACTCATTCTTTGTCAAGTTGCCATCTACAAACTACATTAAAGAGAAGAAAAAAGAACACTCCTTGATCGTAGATGAATCAACCTTCAACCTGCTTTTTTCCTTTCAACAAACTATACACTTTTCTCCTTTCTAAAAATTTATTTTTATCATACTTTTACAAGCGACACGAACTAAATTGATCTAGAATCAATATTTGCAACTTTTTGCATGTTGTTTTCCTCTAAAAGTAAATCTATTTGATCAATATAATAAAATATGTGATGAATCGAGAAAAAAAAATTTCTTTCTTCATTTGAGAGAGAGCAAGTTTTTATAATAGACTAACAAGAACGCTTTTGTTACAAGAAAATAGATTTTTAGATTAATTTTACTGCACACGACTTCCCTATTGGACAGAGATCATATTTAACTTTGTCTTAATTCGTCAGACATAAATAAGTATTCATTTCTTCAGTTGTGTTATACTAATAATAGCACAAAATTTTGCCTCATCCTACTGGATTTACAGCAATCCCTCTCGTTCAATCGCGAGGAAACAGAAGTCTAGTCTATAAAAAATATTTTTCTTCTTATATTGCTCCCCAAAGTTTGACGAATTATATATGAAAACTTGTATTTATTCTTGTCAATTTTTTATATTAAATCAATGTTTTTTTTTCTACTATTAAAAGCTCATTTGATATACTATCAGATGTAATTATCACGTTCATGTCAATAATTGTTCGAATTGAGTGTAGCGACATAATCCGATAGAGGATCGTATGATAGATTTAAGTATGGTGATATCCAGTGAATTGATTGATTCGATGTTTTGAAACCTTCTTTTGAGTTATATTGTATTCTAGATATGTCTTATGATTATCATGGGATTATCCTAGTATTATTTCTGGTTTTTATTAATTCGACAAATTCATGTTGGAATACAATACGTAACAATGTAACGTATGGCCATATTGAAAATATAAATTTCTTCTCAGGACGATCTCAAATAAAAAATACTGCATGTGCATGGAGAATTTTTAATCAAAAACAAGAAAGCCAATCTTATTATATTGTTTCATTACGTATTGTTAAATTAGAAACTAATCGAACATTTGCTTCAAATGAATTAATATTAAAAACTGATAAAATAGAAATTACATTGAGTGATGTATTACAACGAACATTTTTTATTCCATCGTCATCATCATTATTAGAGATTTATTTTCGGCCACGATTGCATCGAAATAGTTTAAATATTAATCGATTTTTACTTGAATTTACACATAGCAATTCGATTAGTTATAATCACGACGAATATTTTCATTGTCTCAAAAGTCGTTTAATTATACCGAAACAATGGAAATGCAATTGCTTATATGAATGTTTATTTGATGATCATAGCGATGAAGATGATTGTCCATTATGCTCAATGGTTACAATACCTACTAGTTTATTATGTCGTTCCGATGAATTTTGGTGTTTACCAATAGCAAATCCAACGGAAAAAATAGATCCGAACGGTAACAATAACGTTTAAGATTACGCGACCTATTTTTCATTTAACATTTTCTCCCAAATTTGCTTTCAGAAGCTGGATTACTCCCGTTTTCTCCATAGTCCGAGGATTCTGTCCTTGAATTAGAGATGTCTACTAAGTAATAATGCTTTCATTAAGAAGTTATGACTGCTATCAAACATATATCTCCTTGGAGAAAATATATATTCGATAATATATAGTCTCATGTACATCAATGTAGATGAAAAAGTTGTTTTTTTGTAAAATTCCTAAATCCTCGAGTTGCACTTGACATTTTCATTTTACAAACTTTATATACAAAAGAATAAAAATGTCAAGTAAAATATGCAAATGCATTCTTTGAAAAACAGCTATTCACATCGTATTTATACAATAGGTTTTACAGTTGTACATGACAAAGAAAAATAGATGTACATTGAAATGATCTGTTAAAACACTCAATAGTCGATCACATGTTGAAATTGAAATTATTATCACATGACAAAAAGAAAAATTAAAATAATTCCTGACAGTAATTTTTCATTTGAAAGCTGAAAAAGAAAAGTTCATCATTAAAATTCCAGGCCGTTTAATTTATTTCTAGTCTGAAACAAAAAACATCTGGTTCATATGAGCGATACTAAAGACACATTTGCTATCGTTATGTGTTAGAAGGAAAGCAGTAGCTACGAGTGACCTTCACAAAAACCTAAAGAGATCAGTCGAAAAGTGATTTTTTTCCTCTGCATCGACTTGACCAGTAGACAGAATCTATTTCTTTGATCCAAAATTATTTATTTATTATCTATTATATTCTGTTATATTTCAGGTGTGTGTATTCCAGACGATCAAACTGCTCAATGTTCTTATTCATCAAAATGTGAAACAATTATTTCCTATTCCAAAGATCACGGTGAAATTATACTTGATAATTCAACTTTTTCCAATCGTGAATCATTATGTTTTATAATTATTGCCCAAGAAAAACATAAAATAAAAATAATTTTCAATCACTTTGAAATTCTTAAGCTACGTCCTGATTTAGAACTATTAATTTATGATGGTAGTGAAACACAAAAGCAATTACTTCTCACATCCGATATGTTATTAATGAAACAAATAATCCAAACACATGAAAACCATGTAGCAACAATTATTATACGAAAACGTTCAACAGAGAATTTACATGAACTTTTCTTTAATCAACAAAATAATGTCAATAATATTCTATTTAATATAACGTGGCTAACAAGTTTATGTCCATCGAATCAAATACTTTGTAGTGGTCATTATGAAATAAAATGTTATTCAATTGAACAACGATGTGATGGTTAGTTTTATGAAAAAATTTGAATTTTACAATCTATGTTCTTTTCAAAGGTATATGGGATTGTATGAGTGGTGATGATGAATTAGGTTGTTCATCAGCATCATGTCCAACAACATTTGCGTGCAATGATCCATTAATTTTGCCATCGGATCAACCAAGATGTTTTACATGGTTTGAACGTTGCAATGGAAATGCATATTGTATTAATCGTATAGATGAAAAGAATTGTACAAATTGGTGGTGTAATTCTAATAATGGAACTTTTCTTTGTAAAAATTTAAATTGTATTTATGAAACATGGGTTTGTGATGGTAAGTTTATTTTTCTGGATAGATATAATTATATACTGAGCATTTCAAAGCAATCCTACTAGTTAAATGAATTTCTTATAAATGAACGCAGCTCGCATTTAAGACAAGTCTAAGCATATTACAGTAATGACAAAATTGATGAGAATTTTAGCATACGTTCGGTTTACTGTGAACAAACTGAAGCCAGTCTCTATCAATCTTCACTCTATTTATTACAGCTTGAAAAACTTTGCATTCAAATGCTCGAAAACTTGTGAAACAAAATATCATCTATTTTTAGAAGTTCATCAATTATAGAACGAGATCTGACAAATACTACTGTCTTGCATGTTGGTTCAAGCAAAAGTAATACGCAGCAAGGAAACTCCTGTGAGATTTCTCAAATTCTAAATGAGAAAAATATAAGCAGAGAAATTCTCGGAAAAAAATAATATATTGCACATGAAATATCTGAACTCGTGCTATACTCTCATGCGCTTATCTTAACTTCAACAAAAATATAATTCTCTTCTCGCAAATGAGAAAGAGATTAATCAAATTTTTGCTCTATAATATCATTAATTAGCTAAGAAAAATAAATTCGAATCTATATTCAATGTACGATTTATTCTAGGTACTAATGATTGTGGTGATAATTCCGATGAGCTAAATTGCCCATTTCGCATTTCTCGTCGAACAATGGCAGCTACAGTCACTGGTGCTACTATTTGTTCTATACTATTAATTTTGGCACTTGGATGTACTTGTAAACTGTTAGATTTACGTTCAGCTGAACAACGAGCATCAGCTCGGTTATTAAATCCTCAAGAATATATTCAACGTAGACGAGAAGAAAATCAACGACAATCAAATCGTCTTAATCAATCAGCAAACGATGATGATGCACTAATTTTAGCAAATGCTACGCCAACTATAGCGCCCCCATCATATAATCAAACCATGGGCTTGTCTGATGATGATGAAGAGAGACATGCACTTCTAGCCGACTATTTAAGATTAGCTGGTTTAGATAATTTTATTTCATTACCAAACATAAATTCTAACTCAAGATCATCAAGACATCGAACTCGAAGGCATCGTAGACATCATCGTCGGCATCATCAGCACAATAGTCGTCGAAATCCAAATGAAGGTAATTTAATAAATCAGTGTAAATAAATGCTTGACGAGCATATTGCATATCGATCTTATTTTTCATTTAGAATCTCGTATAACTTTGCTGGAACCAAATGCGACTCAAAGCCATCCACCAGTGTCATCTACAAATCGATTGGATCGTTTTCGTTCTCGGTTTCGATCTTTGTTTACAAGAAATCTTTCAATAAATAATAACCGTACTTCATCAAATGACTTCGATGTACATGAACGAAATAGTTTCCTACAACCGATTGCACTTTCCAATCGATCTTGTATGCAAACACAAGAACAACCACCAGCTTATTCTGATGAGCCGTTATTAACAATTCATCATGAGAATGATATTCAAACATCAACAACGATTTCGACTACAATGCCATCAACATTATTTCGTATTCATAAACGACACATACCTTCAAATACATTGTGTGACCATTTAGAAGATCAACCGCCATCATCACCATCCTTACCTATAACGACGATTCAAGACGATGATCAAGCAAGCAGTGATGATGAAAAACTCTTAATGCCTTGATATGTACATAGATTATTTGTATAAAAACAATTTCGTTTTCTTTTTTCTTCTTCTAATAACTAACTCAATCTCATGTTATCATAAAGCAGAAATCCCGATTCCACTTTGTGTGTGTGCGTGTGCGTGTACCACAGTGATGCTTTTTCTGCTTGTGCAGTAATAACTTATGATATACAGTGTTTCTTGTATTTTTCTACGTACTCACAATGTTTAAAAACTCTTTTGTTTTGTTTTGTTGATCATACCGTTAATAAAAAAAAAAGATGGGGAAACAAAAGAAAAGAAAAAAAATCGATTATATAATTAGAACTACTGTTAGAAGCTCATTGATATTCATCAATGGTTCCATCTTTGTTGTCACAAGGAAAAAATGAATTCACAAATATACAAATCAACTAGTTTAGTCCAGCTGAGAATCCAACTGGTTAAATTGTATGTGCATATTATTAGTAATAGGAGGTGGATTGTGTAAAGCAAAATGATGTCAACATAACTAACATTACCATATCGAATAGAAGAACAAGAAAGAAACGCAGATACATTTGATAGTCTTTAATAATCAACTGAAAGACAAGAACTTACGAACATTTCTTTTTATCCAAAAAAAAAGAAAGAAGCCCTAACAGAGACAGACAAATGATTTCTAGAGTTAACAAGACAAAACTTTTATTTTATGTATTGAACGAACAACTCGTAACACTAAGTGTATTCTCAAGCACTAGTAATCGATAATTACATTTTATTATTGCTTGAGAGTATTCCTTAATATTGTACGATCTATTCATCTATTTATATCGAAATGTAGATATTTAAAAAAAAACTGATTGCTTTTATTCGCACTACAACGACATCTGTTTTCATTCGTTAAAAAAAACTTTCAGTTGGTTAAATATAGTTGCATTATGCGTCTATTTTGGATTGATTAATGGCGTACATTGAGTTATGGGGAAAAAAATGAATAGCGAGAAGAAAAAAATGAATGACGAGAAGAAAAAAATTTCATTCTCCGTTTTTACTTTTTTACTATTAGAGCAGAACGAAGCGTTTTGCACTCCTGTAGTAACTAAAAGCATAAGCAAACCATGGATATGTTCACTTTTGCTCTTGGTTTTCTAATATTAGCATGTGGTTTAATTCATTGGTATACTCGACAAGTTCAGCAACAAGTAAAAGATTCAAATTATCGTAGTTTCCAACAAACTTATTTGATTGTTTATCTGTTAGCTGTCGGTAAAAATTCAATTAAAAAATGAATAACTAAATTCCAATTAACGATATTTACGTTCTTTATTTTCTAGCTGGTGATTGGCTTCAAGGACCTCATGTATATGCATTATACGAAAGTTATGGTATACAAAAGCATGAAATCGAAGTACTCTTTATTGCTGGCTTTGGCTCATCAATGATATTTGGCACGATTGTTGCTTCACTTGCTGATAAATAGTAACGAGAAAAAAGAAAAACATCACGTTTTTTTCTTTACTGTCTTTTTGTGATTTAGTGGAAGAAGAAACACCTGTATAGTTTATGGTATTCTTTATGGCATGTCATGTGTAACCAAGGTGAATAAATTTTATGTAATATGTGAAATCAATAAAAAGTTGATTTGTTTAGCATTTTCCAAACTTTTACATTTTATTTGTCGGACGATTACTTGCTGGTATGGCTACATCGATTTTATTTAGTGCTTTTGAATCATGGTTAGTTAACGAACACCGCCGAGTATGAATATAAAATATATAACAAGATTAAAAATAAGACATGTTGCTTTTATAGAGAAATTTTGAACCAGACACATTAGGCATTATTTTTGCTAATGCATATTTTGGTAATTCCGTGGTGGCTATTCTATCGGGAATCGTTGCACAACTCGTCGCAAATAATTTTGGCTATGTGTAAGATTTATTCACCATTCTGTTGAAGAATCAAGAGATTGTTCACTCTCTTTTAGTATATTCCTACGAATATGCTAAAAGCATTGTGTTAGTTAAGACCTACTAAAAAATATCATGTTGTCTAAAGGTATATTTCAACAGAACGAGACAGAAGGCCGAACGCATACCGAGTCCTTGTTCTTGCTGCAAAATATTTACTAATAATAATCATAGGCTAATGTGACAATACACGTCGGGTGTAAATGATAGGAGAACAAACAGTCGTGGTTAGATTGCATACAATCATCGTATGACTGAATTTACAAAAAGTATACTTTACATATATGTTGAAAAATCGTTCGTGTACGGGACTAGATTTGTTCTTTACGTATTTGTTCAGAGCATATAAAACGATGCAAAAATGATATTTGATTGATATGATAGATAACGATCTTGTTCGTGATCAAGGTTATTCACGCCTTGATTTACTTATATCGTATTATTTATGCAAAGAAAAGAGCATTAACTAAAGACTATCGGAAATTCTTACACTGCTTTTCAAGCATCGAAAGCATAATTTGAAGAACTAATTATATCTAATGTGTTGCCGGAAATTGTAAAATAGCAGCAAGGCTTGAGTAAACATATTTTTCTATTTCATAATATCGATAGAATGAAAATAAATGTTGCGGTCAAAATGAAAAGTTTTTAAAATGAACATTTTTCTTTCAGAGCTCCATTTGATAGTGCTATACTTTCGTTTATTGCAATGTGTATATTATTGATAACTACCTGGTCAGAAAACTATGGTGATGCTAACGCACCAATATCTCAATCATTTATCTCTGCTTGGACTGCAATTAAATCTGGTAATATTAATATTATGAAAGTTTAAAATTAAGTCATCATTTCATTTATTAATCTTATAGATAAAAAAATATTTCTTCTTGGCGTTGTTCAAGCTTTATTCGAAGCATCTATGTACGTTTTTGTACTTGAATGGACTCCAGCATTAACCCAAGCATTAAATAATGCAAATATTAATAAAACCGATAACAAAAATCCACCGATTCCACATGGTTCGAATAGAGATTATATTCCCATACATAATCGAGTTTTATTCCCCTTTATTTAGGATTTGTATTTGCTAGTTATATGGTTGCTATGATGATGGGATCGAATTCATTCAAACTTTTCTGCAATTACGCAACACCAGAATCATTTATGAGGTAATGATTTTTTATTTTTGATGATGACATTCGTTAAACTTGCATTCTATTAACTATGACGGCGTGTGTGTCCATGTTGACTGTTTAAATCCAACGAAAATTATCATAGAGTACATTTGACATTGTGCCATCACGTTTTAGTGCATTATTTATAATTGAATAGAAGACTAAAACTCTCGTTGCTAACACGTAATCGGAGATCAGCGTATAATTAGTCTTTTCTCAAAAGACTAGCTGATTATTTGCATGTCATTTCCATTGATGAGAAACTCTGTATTCTTAGTCGATGGCATCACATTTTCCGATCTCTTGTATATGTGATAATTGAAATTTGGGATATCTGTAATTAATCTAATTTAGTATATCTATCATTTAATTGCTTTATTTAGATCAATCGTTTCTGTCTCAGCTTTATGTATGTGCGTACCAGTATTTATGCCAAATGTAAATTAATATTTGTCTATATAAATTAATCATCCGTATTTTTTAGGATCAAGCTATTATGTTTGTCGCATTCTTAGTCTTCGAATTTTGCATCGGTGTCTTTTGGCCGTAAGTTATCTGATTATGAATGCATCTATAATCGAAGAAAATAGAGAGATTAGTGTTTAGTTTCGTGACATAGAAGTCAATGAGCTTCACTAATTGATCGTATTATTGAATCCTATTAATTATATCATTTTTAATATTTAATTAGTTTCTCTCTTTTGAATAAATTAGAGCAATGGCAACAATGCGTAGTAAATATGTACCTGAAGAAGGTTTGTTTTGTTATTTAACATATAAAAAACCACAAATTTTATCATTTGATATTTCTTAGCTCGCGCTACTGTGATGAACTATTTTCGAATTCCATTGAATTTGATTGTCGTTATTATTCTTCTTAAAGTAAACTAAAACAAAAAAAAAGTACATGTATATAAATTAAAAATGAACTATTTTATTATTTAGGACTTTCATTTGAAAGTTATATTTAGCAGTTGTGTACTCTTTTTGGTTCTTGCTGCAATTAGTATGGTTTTATTACACAAGTAAGATAACTTAATTTTTGGATTTTTTTAAAATTTTCAAATGAAATAAAAAATTTTTATTTTAAGATTAACATTGCATATAAAACAAGCATCGTCGCTTGCTAATGTATTAACTATTCCGCAACACGGTATAAAATCAGCGCCAACTGAGGATGCTGATGGACATCAAACTGAAGTTTAGATATTTTTTGGAATCTCACATTTTTTCCTTCTATTTGACATATGATAAAAATAATCTCCGTCTGTTGATTGATACTAACCGAAAAAGATATTGTGATAACGATTGTTCGTATTTTATCTGAGTTTTATTTTAGTTTAACGTTATATAATTAATATTAATTTAGTTTTATGTTTTTATTTTGTTTTGTTTTTCAATGTCTAATTAATTAAAAATGCAGCGCTTAGTTAAAAGAAAAAAAAAGAAATTAAAATAACAACGCTATTGTTTATAATTTGATATGCTTCGTGACTTTTTCTATTCCTTATCGCACGATAATTTCGTTTCTCTCAGGTATTTATAAACGCGCAAGCTATATATCTATTTATAATCGAGGGTTTTAAAACATAATATGATCAGTCCGTTACTGCACGTTTTCTTTTCGCTAAAGAATACAATTATTTCTTCGATCGAAAATATAGTATATGTATATATACATGAGAGAGAATAGAAATAGAGGGAAAGAGAAAAGCAACAAAAAAAGGGCAGATTCAATACATACACGTTTAACATTCACTTGTGTTAATGTGTGTTGTTGTGAACAAAATGGTCGAAATAAAAAATCTTCAGGTATGTGTCAGACGATAACAGAAGAAAAAAAAATCTTGAAATAAAAGTCATAACTGGTCGATATAACGCTTTTTTGGTTTTTTTTCTTCTGTCTTTCATTTTAAATTTGTTGAACTTTGTACGTGGATCTTTTTTTATTAAATTTTTTTGTTATTTACTCTTTCTAGACTTTATCATCATTTATCATTGTACAATTTCAATTAAATCATGATTACAACAGCACAAGTTTTCACAATTATAAGTATTATATGTGCCCCTATGGTTGGTATAGCCGCGCTAGTACTTACATTAGCGGCATTAAATTTATCACTTGGCATACGTAGACTTTATGTTCAACTATTAGCATTGATATTTGATTATGCAACAAAAATTAAACGAGATAAAGAGATTTCGATTGATTCTAATGGATCGTCGGACGAACCGCCAACACCTTTGCCACCGTCAACAGCAAAAAACAAACTGGCACCAACCCTTGAAAAGAAAAATGAAGATAATCCTGTTGAGGTTACTTCAACAACACAATTATTAAATGATTGTAAGGACGAAATTAATAATGAAAATGAATCCGATTCATTACCTATTCAAGAACAAAAAGTATCTAGAGCTTCATCACAAAGTGATATTCAATTTAAACTAGGTAATTACAAGTATTCGAATTCATCACGATTTTTATTCGGTTAATGACTCGAAATATTGTCGATAAAGTGTCGAGCTAATTAGTTTTGCCATAAAAATCATGAAAAGAAAAATCTTCGCGAAAGGTTATCACATACGAATTTTTACGTTTAGAATCTTACCATGATAAAAAAGAGTGACCTACAATTGTTGGTTATCGAATAATGTAAAGTTTATTCAGAGTAACGAGAATCAATTTCTAGATAAAAAGTTGCAAAAAATGTTTAAAGTTTAAATTTATCTCATAGATGATATGAGCACTAAGATAAAGAATATTGACATAGTTACGTTTATATTTTGATTAACTTATAGATCTCAGTGAGATTAATAAAATCCCGAAAAGACAAAAACTCTTTTGAATTTTCTTTACAAATCAATGAGTGTTCTATAATATT
Organism: Rotaria socialis; assembly: GCA_905331475.1. NCBI lineage: Eukaryota > Metazoa > Rotifera > Eurotatoria > Philodinida > Philodinidae > Rotaria > Rotaria socialis. Next base: position 55,569 of record CAJNYU010004016.1, on the reverse strand, counting down.
TTAATATTTTCGCTAATAAATTGCGGAAAACTGAAGAGTCTAAACTTTTTGCAGAATGTGGTTAGTCGGTTGTCAGCTAAAGATCTTTTCAGAAAAATAATTGCATGCACTAAATCATAAGCAAATAAAGTTTAACGTAGAAAAAAAAAAACTCATCAATACATTCATTTGACAGAAGATCACAGGATCCTCTGTTCAATTCAGCTTTATTACTTCTGTATAACAAGAGTTTGAGTAATGTCTTAAATAGCATTAATTTTCTTACTTTTTTATTTTATTTTTGATTGCAGGAGATATCATAGATTATACACGTCAAGGTCTTGAGGCGATTGTTGATGATGATGTTACAAAACGTTTTACATCAGCCGAAGAAATGGTTGTATGGAATTTATTAACTCGTACTCAACAACAGCATGAATATTTTTCTATGCGTGTTACATTACTTTGGTTTCTTGGATTTTGTGTACGTTATTTTATATTATTTCCATTTCGTCTCTTTCTATTTATTCTTGGCGTCGTATGGATGTTGGGATCAGCTGTATTTCTTCAATATTTTCCTGCAAAAGATGCTAAATTACGTTTTGGTTTTTACATAAATATTGTTTTACATCGTATCTTATCCCGTGTGTTTTCTGCTATAATAACTATTCATAATACAGAACATCGTGCTAAATGTGGTTCAATATGTGTGGCAAATCATACATCACCGATTGATGTTATTATTTTATCAACAGATAATAGTTTTTCTATGATTGGACAACAGCAAGGTGGATTTTTCGGTATGGTACAACGAACATTATCACAAACAGCAAATCATATATGGTTTGAACGTTCGGAAGCAAAAGATCGTCATATGGTAGCGGAGAAAATGCGTGAACATATTCAAGCTCATAATAATTTACCAATATTAATTTTTCCCGAAGGAACATGTATCAATAATACGTCGGTAATGATGTTTAAAAAAGGTTGCTTTGAAATAACTGAAGCAACAATTTATCCGGTTGCCATTAAATATGATAATAGATTTGGTGATGCTTTTTGGAATTCAACTAAACATGAACTATTTCAATATTTAATACTAATGATGACATCATGGGCGATCGTTGTTGATGTTTATTATTTACCGCCGATGACTATTGAAGAAGGTGAAACATCGGTTGATTTTGCACGTCGTGTTAAAGCAGCTATTGCTAAGCAAGGTGGTTTTGTTGATTTAGAATGGGATGGAGGTTTAAAACGTGCACTACCAAAAGCGGATTATAAAGCTGAAGAACAAAGGAAATTTTACGAAATGTTAAAAACAGAATAGCGGTGTCTAGTCTTACAATTCTTCGAGTGAAAAAGACTAATTTGTTGGTTTTGTTTTCTTGTACAAACAGTTTATTTTTCCGAAAAAGATAAACATGTTCACTTATTTCTTTTCTATGAATAACTAGACAGGTTCCTGTTGTCGCTGTTTCGTCATTTCTTCTCTTTTTAGATCTAGCCATTGAAGATTTAATAGCATGTCATCGAACCAAAAACTAAAGCCACCACGTTATTCATCAACATGTATGTTGAAAGATTCCGTTTTTGATTTGTTTCCTATATGAAATATTTATCTATGTTTGTCAACGATTGTTTTTTTTACAGATGAAGATGATTCTTATCAGTATAGACATATTATTTTGGATAAAAGTATGGTATCATTAATACCCAAGAATCGATTAATGGACGAATGTGAATGGCGTGCATTGGGTATTAAACAAGGACCTCATTGGGAACATTATCTCATACATAAGCCTGGTAATAGTTTTGCTTTATTTTAATTTTATTATTCATTTACATAGTATTCTATTAGAACCATTTGTTCTTATGTTTCGCCGGTTACTTCAATATCGTGTTGAACCTGATCCATCAACACAACAGCAAAATACACATTTTCCTATAACACGCATTCCTATCAGTGCAACATTGAATGCACCAGTCAATTTTCCACTCGGTGATTCGACAAATTTAAAAAGTACAATGATCATGCGTGGTGGACTTCGAATGGCTGTTAATCATTATAAAATGATCAATAGTAATGTGAATGAAGAATTCAATGAATCAGGCTTTGAAAGTCATTGTGATAGATGATAAATAAGCAACATTTATCTTTTCAAGTCTTATGTGTTCAATTTTCATTTTTTCCCGTAGTTGTCAGATATCTCTTTACCATATCAATTTATATTTGTTGGATGTTTTTTTTATTATTATTTCATTTTGGTTACATTGAAAATTTAATTTATTTTAGATTAGAAAAAGAAAACAAAAGCATTTTCATTTGCCGTCGTTTTACATCTTTTCGTTAGCAATGGCCGCTAAAGACGCTGCACAAAAAGAAAAAGAATCACACAAAGAACAGATCTACTATTCAGATACATATAAAGACGTAAGGTTTTTTATTGAATGGATGAGATCAATCTTTTTTCTGTATCTTAAAGTATTACGCTTGCATGAAGTCAAAGAGAATCTTGGATCATATTTCGCGATAGTTTTTGAGGATCTTATTTTGATTTATTTAGGAAATGTACGAATATCGTCATGTGATTTTACCAAAAGAAATTGCAAAGAAAGTGCCGAAAGGTCGTCTACTAACAGAGAATGAATGGCGTCACCTTGGCGTTCAACAATCACTCGGCTGGATTCATTTTATGATTCATGAACCAGGTAAATAAATAGAATTTTGAATAGAACTAAAAATAAATAAAGTTTCTTCGTCTTCTAGAACCACATATTTTGCTATTTCGCCGTTCGCTTAAGATTAGTCAACAAGTTCAACAGCATCGAGCGGCTGCAGCAGCAGCTGCACAAGCTCAGCAACAACAGTACAATGCCCTACACATGAAATAGCATTTACGTTTTCTCTCATTCTACCCGTGACATAGCATACCACATTGTAGTATTGGGCATGTGTGTACATTTTACTCTTGTAGAAACAAAAAAGAGAATGTACGCAAAATCAATGAGTTACTTTTTCTCTCTCTATTCATCTATATCTATGTATATGTCAGATTTACGTGTGCAATTAATATTTTTCCTTTTCTTTTTTTCTTCATTTATTTTTTCTCCTCGTCATGTGTTTATTGTTCTTAAAACTTTGTCTTATATTTTTTTTTGTCTACGGTTTGATAATGATGCTAATGAAACAAAAAACAGAAAAAAACTGATTAAAATAATGATGATAGGATAATAAAAAAAAGCAAAATTTTTGCATAAAATTCATATTGTTTGTCACTTGATTCAAGTGACTTGAATCGTGGCGTTTTTAATTGCTAAACTATTTTAGGATTCATTTTACAATATCACTTACTCTGGTTTATTCTCTACTGTCCATCTATAAATAGATTTTTTTCCTAACGATGTAAGTGATTGGACTTGACATTAAAAGTACATACTATTCCACTTTGATTTTCCATGATTAAGAAATCAGCTGTGTGAAATATTTTCTTTGCGAATTCTTGATTGTTATACAATAGTTATTTGCTTATTTCCTAGTCTAAATAAAATAAAACTAGCTGACGAAAATTCGAATTGAATCCATTTGTGCGTCAGATTCATTTCTTGATATTATACGTATATCGTGAAATTACCATAGGCCAACAAATTTTCAATTCAATAAATAAGCAAAAACAACAAGGAAATCATCGAGATCGATAACGAAAAAGAAACAATTTCTATTTAGCTCGTCGTCGAACAGCATTGGTCATACAGTGAGCATCACGACCACCCTCAAATAAACCTTGAGAAGGAATTTGGCCAACTTGACAAATATTATTTCGAATCATCTGATTGATAATACCATTTTCGAGATCACCACCTGCATAAGTGACATCATGACAATCATCAATAACGACAACATTATGACGACATTGTTTTTTTGTTCATTCTGAGCATCATAAAAAATAAGCTTAGGCTCATTGAGAAGCTTTCGAAGGGCACTACGAATATTAAATACATGTGAAATCCACATTGACTTTGGAAATACATTATCATTAATACATCGGGTTTCAACTGTGAATATTTCCATGATTTCAGTTAATGGACTGTGTAATGTAAATGCATGTTTACCAACTGAACTAATAATAGTATCCAAATGCATATAATCACGGTGTGGTGGTATAATAACAACGATTATTTGACGAAAAAGACCTGTACCAGCAATGTCTTCACCAATAAGTAAAATACCTTGACCAAGACAAGCAACGGCACCTCCTTCAATTGTTGGATATTCGTCATTAGCATTCTTTGTTTGCCATTCGACAATATTCAAACCAGAAGTTGATAAATATGGATGAAATCGAAAGACAGTATGCAATAAAAGAAGCTCATTTTGTCGTGCTGATTTAGCCATTTGCCAAATAAAAACATGCTTTTCAAAAACTGAAAATGCATCACGAATAAACAAAAGATTAGGTAATGGTGGAATAATAAATTTATTGGCATAACCATTAACTTCTAAAATAATTCGGGTATTATCAGATGTGCCTAATTCAACTATTGAACAGTAGACACCAGTAATGACATCTTCAATCAGTTAACATGTGGCGTGCCTCATCGCTAAATTTAAGTGTTTCGCGTAGCAAATCTGCTAAAAAAAATACGTGCGTCTCATGATCACGTAAATATTGAGAGAAAAAATCATAAGATTTTTGAGTTTCATTAATATTAGATAGACCATCAAATAGAAGAGAACGAAGATTATCTTTAGTTATCGAGCCAGATACTTTCACCTTTCTATTCGCAAACAACAGTCGTAAGTTTTCTTTTTCTTATCAATCTGAGCAATAATTATTTATACTGATTTTCTTTTCTCAAAGGTGTAATTTCTTAATATAATTAGCAAACATTGGCATAAATGATTCGTCATGACTTTGCCATGTGTATTCGGAACATGAGACAAATATACCTTCATTGATGTTATATTGTTTGTTGCGTATATATTTTCGTAAGCACTCAAATACCTTCATATGCGAACTTTTCTTCTTATAAACAATAAAGTATTCCTTTAGAGTGCTTTTCATTTACTATGGATTGATCTCGATAATGATGACGTGCCTACGGCGCATCTAGTTAAAGTAATATTTGTACACATCAAGCCACACGCACCTTCTCTGTTCACATTTGCATTTTTCTTCCACAGTTAGACAAGAATCTATTTTATTTTTAGTTGCATGTCAATAGATATTCTATTAATTTGCAGTTTAGGATCTAGGAAAATATTGGACGATCAATCGTGAAACGCAAGAATATTCCATTGCCCTGCGAGTCAGAACAAATACTCATTACATTTCTCAGTCATTTTTGGAATCAAATGATGTTTGTTGTCTTCTAATTCTGTTTAACACTAGCTCATGTTTTTGGCTTTATTGTTTTAGAAATTCGGTGATCCACATGATTTGACTTTAAGTGTCAACGGTCGTTCATTATACGTTGGAGAAATTCGTCCTGATCATATCGATTCATTTAATGTTCTCAATTAAATACCGAAAAAATATATATTATCCTTATAACAGGCATCTTTTTTTTGAATGATTTTCTCAACATTTTTCTCGAATGATCCTAATAAAATGAGTCTATAGAGCTTCAGGAAACTACCCGTGATAGATTGGTTATGAATATTAACCACACGATGTTCAAGTTCAAATGAATCATCACCTTGTTTTGGTCTTTTGGCTGCATTACGTGTTGAATTTGTATTTTGTTCTGTTGTTGGTATAGTTGCTGAAACCGAATCTCCATCCATTTGATTGATATTTGTCATATTCGTTCGATGAGGCATAATGCCACTGTTGCTCATCATTAGTAATATATAGAATTAATGATGATGAGTCACCTGGCATCGCAGCGGCCCTCTCAAAAAATATAGGAATTTCTATATAGGATAGGTCTAAAATAAATAGGATCGCCCTCAGCTATATAGGAAAAATATAGGATGCAAATTTGTTCTAGAAAAAGATGTAGACACCGAAAAATCACTGCAGCAGCATTGAAGATGATAATGCATTGTTTTTGCACGTATATCTAATCAGCTAAATAAAAATATTATTCAGTTTTGAAAAGTAATGGAGCAGCAAGATTTTCTTAAAACATAAAAAACTAATTTATATTCGATTTATTTTCAACTATTGGACACATACATGCGATATAGGGTGTAGGTGGGTTTCTGAACAAAAATACTCGCACATTCACATCAACACCCATCCACACACCTACACCCCAATGATTTCAATGAACTTTTCTTTCATGTGTGTTACATAAAGTACATTTATTCACATTACGGCATTCAGAGTCTGTTTTGCTCAATCAGTGCGGACGAAACTTCGTATATGGTGGCATTAATTTCAACATGAACAGAATCAGTAAAATCAAGTCCAAAATTTTAATTTTAAAATAAAAGATGAAATGTAGAACCAGATAAGAATAGTATTGATGAGGTTTTGTGGACAAAATTTTGTGATTGTAGTTTGCGAAAACAAAATAATGTTTTTGCTTGTCCGACCGGGAAATGTTTTTAACCTTTTTTTGGTATTCCGCCTTGTAGAACTTCATAGTAAGCTACATCGAATTTCATCGACAGATTTCAAACTTCATCGAAAAATAAGCATCCATTCAGGGGTTATAACGTTGTGAATTTTTTTCAAATGCTGCCAAAATTTTAACAAAATTTCAAACCGTTATAACTCCTGAATGGATGCTTATTTTTCGATGAAATTTGAAATCTGTCGATGAAATTCGATGTAGCTTACTATGAAGTTCTAAAAGGCGGAATACCAAAAAAGGTTAAAAACATTTCCCGATCGGACAAGCAAAAACATTATTTTGTTTTCGCAAACTACAACCACAAAATTTTGTCCACAAAACCTCATTATATAGTTCCAATATGATCCCCCATAAGTTCCATATAGGTCCCATGTAGTGACGCTGATATGTAACATACCCAGAAATCCTGGATAAAACACTAATACACAGACAATTAATGCAAAGTGTGTACCATATACATTATCTAGATAACGTTTTGAACGCTTATCAAGAATTTTTGGAATTTTTTGAAAAGAATCTTCAATTTTTTGAAAAAGTTAGGAATATAGGGAAAATTTTCAAAATATAGTCTATTATAGGATAAATTTTTAAAATATAGGATATATAGGACTGCTACGAAGCCAGTGAGTCACGCCACTTAGTATAGTTAAAAACTATACTTTTATTAAGAGGAAAGAAAGAAAGACAGTAGACGAAAGCGACTAACCGCGATTATGTGAGTTTGCTGAATGAGATCTATTTTCTTTCGAATATGTTTACCTTACTATTAATTCTGTTGTTTATTCTTTCTTGCAGCACTGGATTATGTTGGCAAATTTCAGGAACTTTGTAGTTCTACATATTTACCTGCTTTAAAGGATCTTCACTTTTCGTTTTGTTTTCCTCAAGAAATGGAACACGCATGGCAAATGAGTTCTTTCATTTGTAATGGCAAATGGCCTTTTGATGATCTTGGCTGTTATTTAGATGACAGTTGGATTTCTGTTGATGGTGATCTAAATTTTGTAACGGACCCGCTATTTGTAGTCCATAAACGCCCGATAAACGTATTGTTACAACACAAACGAACCTTACATAATCATCGTTTAGTAGAACATGCAATTATTCCGATCGTTACCAATGGACGACGGTCACTGGACCTGACTTGTGATCGAACAGACCAACCTGACAAGTTACTGAAAAATTTGCAAGTGGCTGCAAATAGTTCAGTCAATAAACTCTATTTAACATGTGAAGTTGGACGAGTAAGTAAAGCAATTATAGTGTGAAAGCATTCTTTTTAATTTATGTCGGAAACGAGTTTAAAAAATTATAATTTGCCAATTTATGATAGCACAGAGTTAAACTATAAATGTTTTAGTAAACATTTAAGAATAATTTTACTTCACATAAAGAACGAACCATCATTAGAACTGGGATATTCAGATTGATCGATGATACGAAAATGCTCGAGAAATTGCGTCTCTCTTTGAGCTATTATTGTCAAATATTTTTTGAAGTCTAATTATGCTTGTCAGTATGAATTCCCAAATCGTGCAAAAAAATGATTTCTAATAATTTCCATTAGAAATAAAAAATTAGAATTTAATGCCATAAGAGAAGTGAAGGAGAAATTTTATCGTAAATTGTAGCATAAAAGAATTATACTTTCAAATAGGTATGAGAAAAATTTTAGAGCAGTAGGGATTCGAAAACTGTTTCATCACGTGTTTTTTTTGCAATCAGATAATATTTTGTCAAACTAGATCGATCACATTTTATTGAGTCTTTAAATATTATATAATAGAATATTCGGTCTACGAAAAACAAGCGAAATTGTCTATATAGTTTAAAACTTTTGACATTGCGTTCTGCCTCTCGACTAAACTATATTATTAGATATAATATTCAGGTTCTTTACGAAATGTTAAGTTAATCGTTTTTTCTTTAGTTGTAAAATCTAAATCAACTAAATTGGAATTTTTAATCGAGCGATCTTCACTATACTCTCTTATATGCCATAATAGTTATTTTATTATTACATGAAATTCATCGTTAATATAAGCATTGAATAAAGCAATTGTTGCCAAAAATACGTAAGCGTTTTTCTATATTTTCGGTGGCGTTGCTATGCATCATCTAATCACAGTGCTATATCAAAAAAATCAATACACAACTTTTCTCCCGTCGAATTATAATGTTCATTGATGGTTTGCTTCATTACATATCAGTTGTCAAAACATGTATTTTTGTTGATCTGGAGAGAGAAAAGAAAAGTTTACAATGAGTTCATGTGATAATTTTGATAATTGATTTATTAAATCTGCAGAATGAATATGCACATTGTGAAATCGTATAGAACTATTTTCGTATTAAGTTGAGGAAATATATCTTAAAAATAAAAAAATTCAAATATGATATATGTTTATTTTCTTTTTAGACAAACATACCAGTAACATCGAATTATCCAGTTTGTAGTGACTTGTTGCTTCGCCACCTACGATCTATGACTTTTAACTTTGAACCAGACTCAACACAAAACACAGTTCGTATAATGATCGTTGAGCAAATACTTGATGCATCACCAAATCTTTCACATTTGGTAACAGCGTGGAAAGACTTTCGTCATTGTTCAAAATCATATTCAAATTTGAAACATTTACGTCTCATAGTAGATAGAGTACATTCGAACGATGAACAATATTTTAATGTTCATCAATTAACTCAATTAGCACCTCATCTGCGTTGTCTTGAAACCGGTGGTACAAATATTATGCTCCATACAGATTTAGTTAATTTTGTTTTAGAAATAATTCGTGAATTTCATCAACTGATTGAATTAGCAATAAACAAAGGTAATCTTTATGAATCTAAAGAACAGATAAGAAATACATTCAAAGAATCATTAATAACAGCTGTTCGTAATGGATTATTTGATTGTAATAATATTCGAATTGATTTGTTTCCGTGATTGGTTATATGTTTGGCTTTGATACTGTAATATTAATAATCATTTATAATTAATAAAATTTTCTATAGTATTATAAAGCTGAAATTAATGGGATGGATTCGAAACTTTCGAATCGAAAGCTCCAGTTGTATTAATTCTCTATGGTTGAATTCGAGCTATAATTAAGGAAACAAGCAATGATTTCGCTATAAAATTGAACACCATTCTAGTAGTAGAGAACAATGAACGTCAAATGAATTTCTTTCTTTTTATTCATCAGGCAAAACTCAAACGATTAGTTGAATTTAGCTTTCAATCTATGGAAAATACATCAGCCGGGCTCATTGAAACTCACAAGTAATATGTTTTTAAAATGAAAAATGACTAAATTAATATTTAGACACTATTGGTCATACCCTTCAGAGAATTATTCAAATTCGAATCATAATTAGACAATATACGATGATCGTTCTTGTCAATTATATTCATCGCTTGAATTGATCGATTGACTACTATTTATTTGAATGTAAAAAGTTTTCTCATATGTACTATTGATCTGCTGAAAATCTTACGAATATGACTTTTACGCTTAGCATTTTGTGGGATATAAAACGTCAGTTCGATATTTAATTAGCAATTTATAATCCAAAACAAATGTTTGATTTAATATCTAAAACAACAATCATCTATAAAGAATTGTCTCGAATGTTTTTTTTTACAAAGATGAAAATAAAATTCTCGGTATAAATTTTATTACATATTTAGCCTCAAATTTGTGTATAACTGCTCTCATAATACAAAACTACTCTAGGTTCTCACAGATTTCACTTTCACATGGGGACAGTAGGAAAATAACGTTTGGTCAAGAACGAACAAATTGTATACTTTAACTACTTCATAATCAATGGCATGAAGGCAATGAACCATTGAACTCTCTTGTATATTGTCATTATTATATTATTCTTGTCTATTACTTTGGAGTACTTAACAAAAAATGTAGAGTGTAAGTATGAATCATATTCTTTCCTTACATAGACATTCATGCATTCTCATTGTAAAAAAAAATACAAACTAAAGAGAATAAAAGTGCTAAAAGAAGTAAAGCATATTCATCATTTTAATTTCTTATAGACTTATTTCGAATAATGATATAAGAAAGAATTTCTTCGTTATCATTTTTGTATCTTTGAAAAATGTTTATACAGGCAATCAGTACAAATTCAGAATCATATACACTATTTGTTTAGAATCTGAATATTTATTGAGTTTCTTAGAGACAATGTGGCTAAATCAATAACTGCTGCGTAACTTTGGTTTGTTCTTCATTTTTGTCCTAAAGGAAATATTTTAATATTTTGAAAAAGGAAACTATTCATAGTTTTATTCTAACGGATATATGTTGTATATATATATATACTATTGTCGGTTCAATATCATTACAGTTTTAGCAATTTAGCTAAGAAATAATTATATGTTACAGCCTGGCCTACGATTGCACTTTTTTAAAAATATAGGAATCCTTAGAGGATCAAGGTTGTCAAAAATATAGGATTTTTCGGTAAAAATGACAAAAAGAGAGGACACTTTATACACTGCTTTTGTTTAATTGTTTTGGTGTCTTTTAACTGCTCTGCTCGAAAGTCTTTTTAATGACGGTCTTATAAACAGTTCAACCGTAGCCAAGATCCTTATGTAATTTTTTCTACTGAAATAAGTCGCTAATTCGAGGATCATTGTAAAAGTTTTTCACGAATCGATAAAAAACAATAAAGTAGATCATAAGCTTTGAAAAACCAAATATATGAAAAAGACAAATACTATTTCTCATAATTAAATGAGACGCTTCAGACTACGGACATGAATTCCCAAAAAATCTCAACCTAATTTTATTGCCCTGATAATCAGCATTCATCGCTTATTATTTTTCACTAGTTTATTTTGTATTTTATCATAACTCAACTTTTTCTGGTAATAAATAAGTGTAAATGAAAATACACATTCGCATGATGGTGTAAACATTCACGGGCTTTCAGAATATGCAGTTACTTTTTAAAAATATGTTCTTTTCGCAAAAATATCCTCAAAATACAGAGTGAAACTTATTTTCTCCAGGGATATATATATATGCAGCTTTTCTATCTAACGAAAAATTCACTAAAAATCCGAAACTAGTACATGATCACTTTGTGAATGTTTTTTATGTTTTGAACTATTTTGTATTTTTTACTTAGTTTTAAACAATTTCTCAGTCAGCCCACTAAATAGACGAAAGGAACAATACTGTGTAAAACAAATTTCACTATAATACAAGAATTGGTCCAAAACATATGATTATACACATTACAAGTTTTCTTTTTTGTCTAAAGACAATAGCAAAATCAAGAGGTTTTCGGAAATTTCCTACTTTTTTCGATAAAATATAGGAAAATATAGGACAAAAATAGGACTTTTTTGAAAATATATGAATTATAGGAAATATAGATCGAATCGCAGCCCAGGTATCATGATATGGTGAAAAGCATCAGGCTAATTTCTTCTGATATTGTACGTATATTGACTATGCCTTTTTTTTTATTCAATAATATGTTCCAACGCTTTCTTCTTAGGAAGATTAGTAGACAAAGATTGGAATGGAACGTTTTCTTTTGCGACGACAGGCACTGGCACTATATGAGCCCGAGCAACGAGTCAGATTCTTTAAAATGATCTTACAATTACAATTGAAGAACTGTGCATCTTTTTCAATTTTCCAACGTATCATTCGATGAAAGAAATCGATTTGAACAAAAACAAACAATTTATTAGAGTAATAAACTATCAAAAATGATCTTGACATGAACATTGCCCATTTCGTTGAAAATGATGAATACGGTTTGCATCACGTATAATAATATCACGTTGTCGAATTTTCGCTATAAGTTTCGTGGCTGCATCTAAGGTTAAAAAAAAGCACAAGAAATTCATTTGCCAGAACAATCACGAAGAAAAAGATGAACTTACGACAATCGAAACACACACGAAGATTTTTACGAATTTGAATAAATTCTGGAATTGGCTCTTGTATGAAATTGAAAGCAATTGCTATTTTTTCGCTATGACCCATCAAAACCGATTCAACTGTTTCTCCTTCATTTAATCGACGCGTTATACAAGACGAATTGAATTGATGACCATTTTCAATCAATTCTTTTGCAATACGACTAAGTTCAGCCTGGATTTTCAATGAAGATGGATGAAAACGATCATAAGCACTGAACCCCTAAAAAATTGAACAGATTTTTTTGAATATTTTTATAAATGAATTGAAATTTTTTACCGTTACTTCACCATTTACTTCAGTCCATGATAATCCAACTTTTACACGGGTTCCTAATTTTTTCTGATGATGAGATCTAAAGTCATGTGCTTGTTCATCTTCACCCAAAGATGAATATGTGTTTGAGACAAGTATTACACTTGACATAAGATTATCCTTTTCATCCGGAAATAAAGATAACATTCGATTAAATATTTTTTCGGATAATATTGTGTCACGATTGTTTCTTGCACCAGATAGTAGCGACACTAGAATAAGAAACACAAAAAATAATAAACATTCATCGAACATTGCATAATAAAAAGACTTACTATACATGACAAAACTTGGTGATTTCGTCTTTTCATAATCATCTATCAATTTTTCTGCTTCATCAAATAGAAACATACGACTGTAACAATCAACCTAAGATCCATCATGAGACGTGCCATTAGAAACTGACTCCAGATTACGGGACAACTTACCATAGCTCCTGTGATTTTTTCTGTTTTAACAGAAATTTCATTGAAAATAGCTTGCGCTTCACGAAGAAGACCAGAATGAGAACAAGCATTTAAGACAGAAATTTCTGCAATTTCATTACGCAGATTATGTGGCATTTGTTTATAAACATTTAAAGCTTCACAGCCCATTCCATTAAGTCCAAGTGCATTAACTATAAAACGAAAACAAGCCAACATTAAAGCGAAACGTAGAACAACAGACAGCATATTTACTCATTGAACTGTAGGTAAATGTGTCAGGTTCAGAAACTGTATTAAATATTTGTTTTGCTGCTTCCACTGCACCACATTTTCCCTAGACAAAAATAAGACGAATTCGTGTATGGAATAATCGATTTCCCCTTGAAACTCAGCGCTAAATACTCACCCACATGTCAATTAAAGCGTTCTGTATTTGTTGCTTATTCAAGATATGCGGTGGAATTTGATTAACCAGATATTTACATTGTCGAATCATAGCAATCTGTGAATATGTACCTATAAGAATGGTCCATGTACTCTCATCTGGAACAATATTATGATGTTTCATTTCTTCGAAAACTTTGAAACACTTCTCTGATTGATCATTCATATTGTATCCATTCATTAATGCTCCATATGTAATCAAGTCTTTCTTTTCAATTATTTTAAAGACGCGTTCAGCATTTTGTATATCACCAAATTTCATCAACATATGCATAGCTGATGTCAAATTAGCAGTATTACTTTTACGATTGTCTGACAATTCGTCCAGAAGCTTATTTCCAATCTTCATAGCTCGATCATTTGCAAGCTTAGCACATACATTGAAAATAATCGTGCAAATAGCATCATTTGTTACTAAATTCATCTGTTCAAATAAATCCAATGCCTTTTCGAACATGTCATTGTCAACGTATCCTAGGTTAAGTACAAAAATAAACACAAAGTTGCCTTAAATGGATTACCTTTTAGCATTGCTCCATACGTAATCACATCTTTCTTTTGAATTAATTCAAAAACACGTTCAGCATTGTGAGTATTACCGAATTTCATCAACATATGGATTGCAGAAGTTAAAATAGCTGTATTGTTTTTACAATTGTCTGGCAGTTCATCAAGAAGCTTATTTCCAATCTTCATAGCTCGATCATTTGCAAGCTTAGCACATACATTGAAAGCCGTTGTATACAGAGCATCATTTTTTACTAAACTCATTTCTTCAAATAAGTCCAATGCTTTTTCGAACATCTCATTCTCAACGTATCCTAAGTTAGGTACAAAAATAAACACAAAGTTGCCTGAATTGGATTACCTTTCATCATTGCTCCATATGTAATCACACTTTTTTGCGGAATTAATTTAAAAACACGTTCAGCATTTTGAATATTGCCGAATTTCATCAACATATGAAGAGCTGAATTTAAAGTGGCAGTACTACTTTTACAGTTGTCGGGTAAGTCATCAAAAAGCTTATTCCCAATCTTGATAGCTCTATCATTTCCAAGCTTAGCACAAGCACTGAAAGCCATGGTATACATAGCATGATCTAGGTCACAATTCATGTGTTCGAATAAATCCAATGCTTTTTCGAACATTTCATTGTCAACGTATCCTAGGTTAAGTACAAAAATAAACACAAAGTTGCCTTTAATGGATTACCTTTTATCATTGCTCCATATGCAATCACATCTTTCTTTTGAATTAATTCAAAAACACGTTCAGCATTTTGAATATTACCGAATTTCATTAACATATGCATTGCTGAAGTCAAATTAGCAGTACTACTTTTACGATTGTCTGACAATTCGTCCAGAAGCTTATTTCCAATCTTGATAGCTCGATCATTTCCAAGTTTACCACATACATTGAAAGCCATTGTATACATAGCATCACTTTTTACTAAATTTACGTGTTCGAATAAATCCAATGCTTGTTCAAACATTTTCTTTTCAATATATCCTAAAACAAAACTATCGTTATTTGCACAGATTTGAAACAACTATTACCCTTCATTATTGCACAATACATAATAATATTTTTATTCTTCACTGATTTATAGAATCGTTCAGCGTTTACGATATCACCAAACTTTATTAACATATTTGTTGCTGCATTTAATACAATATCCTCATTTCGACTATTGTTAAGCAATTTATGAATAAGTTTTTGTCCAATTCTCATGGCTCGTGCGTTGGCAACTTGAGCACACGCGTAAAATGAAAGAGTGAGAGTAAAATTATTAGGTTCAATCTTCATTTCTTCAAGTAAATCAATTATTTTCTCGGGCATGCCATTGGATCGAAGACCTATCAATGAAAAATAGTCAAGAAGGACACAATTATAAGCGCAGTTTACCCTTGAACATAGCTGTGTAGCTATAATTAGATTTATTTGTAATTGAAGCGAACGCGCGATATGCGTTATCGACATCGCGACATTCCACTAAAAATGTAATAAAAGAACAACATTGTGATACACAATTATTCAAAGATTAGCGTTTCTGATCATTTATGGTGAAGTTGTTTCATTTGAAATAAAATGATCCTGTACGTTTTTCTCGATTTCTCAGCATGAACTAGGGACAAAATGTTTTTTTTTCTATAGCCGGTGTTTAGTTATTCAGTCCAATCGATGTGAGTCCGAATAATTTTTGTCAAGATGACTCATTCAGAATAAGATATTGTTAATGGCTAAATCGAAATATCCTATCTGAACAATTCGGATAAAGATCATTTTATAAAGGATTACATGCAATCGAACTCATACAGGCCTTCGAAATATTACCCATATACTTGACTATGAGTAAGATTTTATGCTTAGCAGGTCTTAGTATACTCAATGAAACATTAAAATATAGAAAAGAACATTTTGTGGAATAATCTAATATGTTAGCTGATCAAAGTGTTTACATGATTCTAGTTTAATAGAAGGAATTCCAACACAGTTGTTTACTCACACTACCAGCGATACCGTCAGTGACTTTCAATTCTAATGGTAAATGCTTTTTCTGGAAATATGCTCTATCAGAACCAGATTTATTCATTTAAAGAATTTAAAGCAATGCAAAGAAGATTCGTTTTAGAATATATTTTAGCGTTCAGAATAGTTTGAACGCCGTCCGTGACAAAGAATTCATTATATAATTGAGATCGCTATGTATTCGGAGACTAACACAGATAGTTCAATTGTCTCAAGTATATAAATGCGACACGTAATCGGTTGATTTGATTAGGATTCGCAGAGTTAAAAGGTATCCACTCCATATGACAACAGTAGTTTGTTAAACGGAAGCGAACAACCACTCGTATGGGGGGATATTACACTGTTTGGTCTCCTCATAGCGTTCTGATGTAAAGATATTCGAGGTTTTCAGTCGTGAAAATATATCCTTACTATAAAAGCGGATTAATGATATTTGAATATAATGATTACTAAGTGAATTTGATGAAAGTTTTTGTAGAATATTAATGCCACGTTTGTAATCATGTAACATAGTGCAAGCTTTTATTGCCATGTCAATACTGAAATCTGTGTGTAGACCTGGTTGTTGATCGAAATGTTTTAAAGCTTCTTCGTATTGTTTTGAATCGATAAGCGTTTTCAGTGTGGAGTTTAATTTTGTAGAGGAAGACATGGACAAATTTTTCTTTGGTTCTTGGCAAGACAATAGACGCTGAAATCGATAGATCAAGTGTGTATTATTTTTTATACGCAGCATAATTTTATCGTGGATAAAACAAAAAGTGATTTGAATTTAAAAAGTGATATTATTTATCTAAAAAGTAGATAAAATTTTTAATGATGCATTTCAATAGGAAAGCCATTTATGTCAAATCCTGAAAATAAGACGTATATATCGATCCTTAATATAAGCAAAGGGCAAAGAATTTGATTTAAAAACATGCCTATGCCCCACGTTCATTATAGTTTTCATGAATTATCTGACAATTCATTTAACAAATATTCGTTATACAATTGTCTATTAAAGTCAGTCTTCGACTGTGATGGTCTTTCACCTTTATCAATCGATGACAATTCTTCTAATAAATATTAACAAAAAATAAGATTC
Organism: Rotaria socialis; assembly: GCA_905331475.1. Classification (NCBI taxonomy): domain Eukaryota; kingdom Metazoa; phylum Rotifera; class Eurotatoria; order Philodinida; family Philodinidae; genus Rotaria; species Rotaria socialis. The sequence goes on along the minus strand of CAJNYU010004016.1, from coordinate 38,227 downwards.
TTAAAGTATTTTTTCGCTAAGTTTCGTTTACAAATAAGTTTTACTGATTGTGTTTGAACTATTTTATACCATACAGCAACATACTTCAAAGTAAAATTCATATAAATCAGCCGCCTATGGTTTAGAGTCCTTTCATACTACTGATGAACTCACAGAAAGGATTTTGATTTGTTTCTGTTGTTTGACAAAAAAATCATGCATCTAACATGTGGAGGTAATTCTTAAGAGGGTTACCACCGACTTTTGTAAAAACATATGGTTAGTTTCGTAAAATCAAAGTAAGACATTTTATAAATACACATACATTCGAAAAATCAATACATATATTACTCCGGAATAAGAAACATAACCGTATTGATTTATAACCAACACGTCGTAATGAATTTCTAAATGAAATCATTTATCAGCATTGTAAAAACAACTATTAATAGCGAATCAGCTATGTGTCGATACAAACAACTGGGCTCTCTGTTTATGAATCTTTTAACAACGAATAACCCTTGAATTTAGGAGGTTGTGAATAACTTGCTATTAAAAATATTGTCGATTTGATTGTATCCACAGGACCAAAGGAAATCTTCATAATGACAAATAATAATTTGAATTCCATAAAAACCGTTATGTATAAACCAATGACGTTCGAAAAGCATTGAAAATTAATATTTGAAGTTAACCAATATCTTGCTTTAATGAATGAGTGCTCGTTTTCGGTGCTAACAACAAAAGCTAATGTCATCATCATATTGTGTTTGATAATTAAAGATGCTCTGTATAAATATTTTAAAGAAAATAGTTAATCAGCATAGAAAATAAAAGATATCATAATCGATTTTTAATCAGTTAAGAATTCCATAACCTAATGCATCTACCGTTGTGTTGAATATTGAAACATAACAAAGATATATTCATTATTAATGAACATATCGACTAGCTTTCTAAAAGTCTCATATATATATACTAGTATGTGATCACAGCCTGATGATTCATCGAATCAATAGCAGCATATGCACTTTGCAGTGGGACACTTCCGAAGATTCTCACTGTGGTCATTTGAAGTAATCAAGAGGGAAAAAAATTTAGTACTATTTATTTCTAGCACCCAAGTCGGGTTTTCGAGATCGTCGCTGGTAACTGGCGACAAACACACGTCAATGGCCGATAAGAGCCAATAGGAAGTTTTTTTTTTATTGAGAATCTTTTGGTTGGTTGTGATAAGCTACACAAACTTTGAGATACTGATTGAATATTTAATCGTCATAAACAAGAAATAAACGAAATTTATTTTCCAAATTATCTTAGACTATTCAATATCAAAGTCTTGCTTTTTGAACGTAGTTTTTCAACTGACAAAATCATTTTGAAATTTTGAAAAATCTCTTTATTATGAAATCAATCTATAATCCACGAGTCTAGTTTTATCGAACGTGGTTTTGTGAATCATTTCTGATTTGTTATAGTTATTCAGGATATCATCATAGCCGACTTGAACATTAATATCACTTTCAGTGATTCACCTATACGCATCATCAATCGTCTAAAAATTACATGTTGTCGGGAACAATTTTTTGAAGAGATCAGGGAATGTAGTTCTACAAAGACTCCACGTTCCTCTATACTCACAACCACACGCACAAAAAGATTGAAACATTGCCGTTATTGTAACTCTCGGTTATGTTATTTATTAAGCGACTTTATATCACCATAGCGCATATCTATAAAATACACAGTATAAACTTATAAAGCAGAGAAAAAGAGAATCGAAGCGACGAAAGAAGCATCAATTATGTTAGCAAGAAGGCAATGTTATTACAGTTGCAATTGTAAAATAATTTTACCATTGTGATTGATTAAAAACAGATAAAAATCAACCGAAATTTGTTGTAATCGGTAGTATTAGGAAACAGTTGTTACATCGACTATAACCGACTGTAGCTAAATAAAATAGATTCAGAGTCAATTAAAAATCGATTACTAATTGATTAGAAATTGATTACAATCAGTCATAATCGAGAATTGGGTGTGGGTGTGGGCGAGATCTTAATGTGGACCAAGTGAACCGCACCAAAACTCACACCCTCTTTCGTTCTCTTGCACTGATTGAACGAAAAAGAGGACAAGTAACTGATTTTACTTAAATATTGTACATCTAGGAATGACTAATTTGTGCATGACACGTAATTTCGAGCTGCAAATGCTGCGTTGCGTACGGAAATAGCATAAAGATTTCAAAACACACCTTTTCTCTTTGTAATGAAGTGTTTCCGAAGAAGATTTGAAAAATAAAAATATGTCAAAAATTAGCAACTTTCTCCAGACAGAGATGATTTCTTTGAAAAACGTGTCTCCAGAACAATCGGAAACATGTTTTGTTTAATTCAAAACATCTACTGGGTGAATCGTGATGCAAATAATCGAAAAACCAAGCACTTTTGTTACATTTGTGACTGATAGAAGCACGGCATCTCACTACTAAGATATGTGTTGGATAGTGCCTTACATTCTACTTCCAATCAAGTAGATGAGAGACCCAACAAAAGTATAGTAACGGATTAGGACAGGAAATACTCCGAAAAACCTATTCGAGGCCCAGTGTTTTAGCCTGTACCGTCAGTTTTGATAGTCGACTCTTACTGTGATCGGTACCATTAGGTAGAGCTCAAAATTCTGTATGTGACGCAATTGATTAGAGATCCAACACACGTTCAGCAATGAATCCGTACTACGTATACTGCAGAAAACCTGTCTGAAACCCAATATTTCGGATAAAAATCCTCATTTTTGATCTACAAGCCCTATTTTGGAAAGTGGCAATCGATAGAGAATTAAATTATACACCCAACACAAGCGGTTTTAGAACTAACACAGAATGTGAAGCGAATCCGGGCTGCAAATATTCGAATCCGGTGGTAACTTTACCAACGTGGTATTATGACACAAATCAAGCTTCATTTATAATTATGTGAATTGGAATTAGGTATCTCATGTGAAATAGTGCGTAATGCACAGCTCTACGCTGTTGAAAAGGTTGGCTACTTTCATTGGAAGGAACTAGACACGAATAACCTCTTGTCATCAATCCCAATGAATAAATGCTCTATGATGTTATAACTTCGCTTTTAATTAGTTGTCCGTCAAAGCTAACAAAGCTTTCAAAGAAAGCATCGTACAATTTTGCACGCCACCGCGGACGGCCACGAAAACAAAGTTCGGCATTATCAACAGTGGTCATCAGAAGAAGAGAAAAGTTAGATTAAATTCTGTCACCACCGATTAAAACATAACCTGAATCTAAATTACATTGAAAGGCAATCACTATGAATCAAATGGTGGATTTATCATTCATGCAAGATCAATTTTGTTTTGTATAATTGCCAAATGAAATATATTTCACTGAACTGATTGACATGATAAAGATAAGTATAAGTTGTAAACATATCTTAAGTTTTTCATGAAAAATATAAGAGAAAGTTGTCTTCATCTGTCTTTGCAATTAGTAATAAATAATTCTGAAGATATATATTCAATAGCTAGAAAACTTTCCAATGACATCACAAGCTAAAAATTGTATTAACGATAGGAAGTTCTTATTATTTATCTTTTCTTTTAGTATCAGCTGCTTAAAGCTTTATTCTTCGTATTTTCAACGATAAATACTTCATACTTACATTTTAAAAAATTCATCACGTTAATTAAGTTGCTATTTCTTACATGTATTTTGATTAGAATAGTGACATTCACTTTTGTACAATAAATATGTGATCCATGGAAAAGATATGTAAGCGTTAAATTATTGCACAACATTATCCATCCTATGATGTATTCCCAGTAAAAATTCAATTTCGAACAATCCAATTCCAGGAAGCATCAGAATTATTGAACTCTCTGATAACTATTTCCAATCATTTTGAAAAAGACAATAAAAAAAAGTTAAGTATTAATTAGTTCTTGAAGTCCGACGAGAAGTTTGCTAAAACAAAAGGATATTTATCATGTTTTTATAGATGCTTCTGATGTTAAATAAGATAGCTTGACTCGCATTTATGCACTTCTTTCAACACTAGAAAGTTAAGTCAATTTAAAAGTAGTTTGGAAATTTCTAACTGCACTACTTTACCCAAAATAATTAATTCGAGTCTTTGTCAAATTCTATGCGGAAGATGAATTGAAGTAAAACAGAATTTTTTTTATTTAATTTTTTTTATATATCAGTAAGATATTCAACAAACAGCATCTAGATGCATGCCAATTTCTCATACTTAATAAAGACTACCGTTAAAAAAATAGATAGTCCAGTGTTTTAAAGCTGTTGGTTCAAGTCTTTAGAACCAATAAAAAGTTCTTGTTGCTGTTGTTTTTTAGGTACGTTTGATATAATAAACTGAAGCCGCCACAGAACTTAACCATTGTGAGCAAAGTCTATTTCAACAGTTTGCGACAATAATTTTCCGCGAAAATTTAATAAACCTTAACTAATCTCTTAAACAAAGATCCAATTGGGACTATTCGAATATCGAAGACTTCTCGTTCTACAGATAACGCATCTTTTTGTAGGTCAACAATTGATTGGCCAAAGATTTCTCTTGAAATCATGTATTGAATAGCTCATGCTTCAAGATAGATCATTTGGTAAGATAATGTTTGAAATAGTTATACTCAAGACTAATAAAAAGATTGAAAACAACTAACATTCGGAGCCAACTGTTTACAGATGATTATAGTTTTGCTTAGTAATGTAAAAGAAAAATCTTAATGCAACTTCCATTCTAACTATTAACCTCTTCAACAATACACGAACCAATATCGCCATAAAAACAATCGTGTTCTTCAATTAAACTTGATAAAACACTTACGTAACTTGCATACGAAAAAGAATGTCTATAGAGTAATATGATGGGCTATAATCATTTAATTGAGAGAGTTGGATAATGTTATGGGTTTAGAATTCGTACATTAATTGCTCAAGTTATTTATACTTAAAGTCAAAAACATTCGAAACGAATGCGACCCTCATGACGTGTTCATAAATACAAACTTTCCCCTTTTACCACGTTGGAAGAACTTTTTATTTTAATCCATTTATTTCATCAAAGAAGGTCGATACTGTTGTTTTTTCGTTTTTTTTTTCTAACATTGAAATCAACTTTCTGAAGTAATCAATAACATGCCTATTATTCTTTTCTTTTTCACACACAGATTGATGATAAAAAGCGCATCGTTATATACATTCTAATTTTTCTATGTTCAACTAATTGATCATCTAAAAAGTAGTGTTTCTAAATAAAAAAAAAACATTCAATCATCCGCCTTTTTTGATTAAATTGTAAAATCAATAAAACTAAATCAACAGGTTGTTTAACAACATTTACACATCCAGATCTCTCATTTTTTGTTATAAATCGAAATATTTTACTTTTGAACTCTTCTATTATAACAAAAAACAAGTTTTCATCACGTTCTGGTCTGTTCAAGCTTTCGAAAAAGTAATCTTTTGGTTAAATCGAAGACAAGCGTATCTTTGACAAATTTTGATTTATTGATAATTTATGATCAAAGTTAATCATTTCTTTTCTTCTCTCTTAATTGACGAATCATTCGTCATTAGAATATTTTTTGCACCAATTGAACATGGCGCAGAGAAAACAAGAGGGAAAAACAGAGAGGGAGAATAAGAGAAAAGAAAATGATATTGTCTGTAGCCATTATATCTGTTTATCAATCTATAATCATTTGCAACACTTTTCAATTCCGATGGATAAGAAGCCAAATGCAGCTAATCCACCACGCACTAGTCGAAAAATTTCACCACAAGTTAGTATTAATAATTTTACTTAGATTCAAATCATATCTTGAGTAAACCAAGAATTTAAGAAACCCACGAAATTCTGAATTGTTCATCAAAACTAAAGATTGAGAAATTCTTTCGAAATCAGGTAGGTAGTTTTCATCTATGGAGTTCTTCGTTAATTGGACATATCCTCGAGACATCCTTATTTTTTAATGCTACGATCATGCCCAATATTTTAATTGGCTAATGGATTAAGACAATATTGCAATACGAAAAAAAATGAAAACACCCATTACCAAGATTACATCATTAATTATCCCAAGTGTGAAATACACGCGTGGATGACATCATCGATTTTTATTATTCTAAAATATTAGTTTGAACAATGGTTTTTCTCTGTTTTTCCGTAGAGTTTAACTATGGGAAAACATATAATAACGAAACGACGTTATTCTCATCAATCAAAAATATTCTCTACACAACAAGAACCGACATTCTTCGTATTAGAACATTTGAATGCTAGCAGTCGTTTCAAACATCGAAATAATACATCGTTTCGACCACTTGCTACATCCACACCATACGAGATTGAACAATCACGTTCATTCAACAGTGATTCTCCACGTAATTATCTCATATAATTAAAAATGTAAAAATGAAACAAATCTTTACTTTTAGATTCGTTTATGAGAAATCAACGACCATTATTAACTCCACCGATTTGTTGTAGTACACCAAAGCAGTCCCGCCGTCAACCGAATGCATCATCAAGCGTTAAACGAAAACTACCCGTTGTTATTTCTCAACGTCGATTACAATTCACAACGAATTCACAATCTTTTGTCCAATATACAAAAGATGAAAGTAGACAAATGACTATGAAAAATATAAAAATATGGCTTTTGTAAATTTAAATAAAAATTAATTTCGCATCTATCTGAGTAATTATTTATGATTGTCTCTATATAACGAATGTAATCTAGACACAGTTGGATATCAATAGAAATCAAGCGGAAGACATGAGATGATGTACGTATTGGCGTCGTTGATTTTCTTCAGTGAACTTGATTGATGCATCCTAAAAGAAAAGACGACGACGACGACGACGACGACGGTTGAAGTGGACGTAACTATCTAGTAGGAATAAGTGTGTCGGTATCATGCCGGTTGAAATAGAGCGGAAATAAAATAGAATTATCAATGGTTCTTATTGTCTTCATTCAGTTGAAATAATGTCATTTTAAACTAACAGATAGACATCTAAATTCAGTAGTTTTACTCAACAGGGAACCTCGTGAAGAAATAAATCATATTAGAATAGACTCCATTCTCAATCAGATTAATTTGTATGATATTTTTCTTCGATATGAACATTGACATCTACGACTAGTGTAAATACTTTTCAATGAATTAGTTTGATCAAGTACAATTTGCTCAGCTGAAAACTCAATTATCAAAATAATATGAAAACGTACCATGAGATTCTATTGAACAATCAAATAGTTTCAGTTAAATTTAAAATTTGATACTATCAGAATTCTTCCCAATTTCGAATTAAGTTTGATTTGAGTTTCGACGCTTGTCGCCATTTCAAATCAATATTTTTTCTGTAGCTTCAACTTTTAACATTTACATACTTCACAAATTATTGAATCATCATTTCGACTGTCATAGTTACAAAATATTTAAAAAAAAACAACAACAACAAGGCGGTAGATGAAGATATTTCTATCTTCCAATTTTTCCCCTGGAAGGAGTGAGTTAAACACGTGAACAAAAAGAATCTTCTTCCCAATTCCCATCCTTAACTTCCATTATCAACATCCTTCTTGTTAACTTTCCCTATCATACATTTATTTTTTATATGTTCATCATCTCATCTTTATGTTTACTTTTTTCTCGATAACGATAAATCGATCATCTTATTTCAAATGAAACTTATCTACGAAACAGATATGGATCTATTACCATGGACATTTATGTCACGTAATATGCAAGAAGCCTGTGCTGACGGTCGTACGAATGATGTTGAACAAATGAGTCGTGAAGGTGCTGATCTTAACGATTCCGATGAGCATGGTAATACGCCATTGTGGTTAGCTTATATCGGTGGACATTTAGATACAGTATTTGCATTACTTGAATTAAATGTTGATATTAATCGACGTACAGGTTCAATGTTGGCATCAGATTTTCACCGAGCATGTGGATGGGCTGATGACGTTTTCATTGATATATTATGTAATTACAATGCAAATTTAGATCTAACTGATCGTACGAAAGAGAATTTTCGAGAAAGTTAACTTTTCAGCAAAACAAAAAAATTATCTTTTATAGGATTCGGTAAAACACCGTTGATCTATGCGATTGAATATCGAACTTCATTATCAGAATCAAACGAAGAAGATCTTATTCGTTTATTGATTACTAAAGGAGCTAATACAAATCATGTTGATATGTCCGGTTTAACACCGCTATTCTACTCTATCTATCGTGGTTTACCTTCTATTGTTAAAATTTTACTGCAGCATAATGCAAATTATGAATTTGAAAATCTCCTTGGTTATTCACCGCTACGCTATGCACTTGGTTGTTTATCTTATTCGAATCCATACGAAGAAGATATCTATCAAGAACGTTTGAATATTGTTGAACTTTTACTTGATCAATTTCAATCGAATGAAATTGAACTTAAGAAAGCTATTATTGGTTATGCGCCCAATATTCCATATTTATTTCCTTTATTTGATTTTATATTTTATTGTCGAATTAAAAATCGATATGATTTAGAAAATATTGCATGGAAAACCTATGAAGAAACTCATTGGCCATGTAATATAACATACGGAAATCTTATCTTAGCACAAAATATATTTGTATTTAATTACTATATTGATAATATCATTTATTTTATTCAGCGAATGTATATAGAAAATTATCAACAATTAATTATTTTTTATCTACAAAGAATTATTAAAGATAAAGAAACAATAAATCGATTTTTTCTATTACTCTATTGTGCATTTATTGAAATGGATGGTAACAGGTGAGAAAGTGTTAGACATTGAGTATCGTTCTTCTATAACAAAACTCGAGTTAGTGATAAAAAATTAGACAAAAACTCTAATAATATTCGTTTTTTTTAATTATGGCGAAATTGAACTTATGATGATATACTCAATATTAGACGAACAAAACTCAGTCACATGACTCTGTGTTAATCATTGCGGAATTGTCTCAAAAGATTTTGATTCCTTCGACAGATTCTCTAGTAAGCGGTATGGAAGAGAAGGTATTATTATTTGAAATACTACTTGCTAAAATTTATAAAGTACTCGAAGTTTCCTAGAGCAAGTGATCACCATTCCATTGCGAAATGCTTTTCTGATTTTTCGTCAACAGAAATAGAAATAGACGAAGTAAAATTGTCTCGGAAAGGTTTCAAAAATCATTTTTTTTAACACGAGTACCGCATCTCCGGCAAACGGTCGCCCCTTATTAACTTTTTGAATCCACAACTAAAAAACAGGATACTTTGAAGTCACAGTCCTCGAAGTATATTTGTTTTTTATTTAGTTTATATGTTGAAATGCTGAAATATTTACTGGACAATCAACGAATATATTTATTTAAACAACGCCGAGAAGTCATCAAAAGAATTCTATCATTATGTCATCGAGCACCAATTCGTCTTCTAGCTTTGTGTCGTCGAAAAATTCGTCAATCTATTAAATCATCGATTGATCGACGGATTGAATTCAGTTCGATTTTACCGAAAAGTCTTCAACAATATTTAATTCTTGATGAATTAACACCATTTATGATATCACCAACAAGTAACCGTTTATTTTCTTTAATTGAACAATCATTATCTTACATTGAATCCCCAATTATAAGCTCAAGTTCAACTCTATCGAATAAAAGTAATTCACTGTCATCATTTAACGAACTCTGTTCGTAGTTTTATTAATGTATCGAACTGTTTTTGTTTTTATGTAGAAAAATCGAAAATAAAGTCTCCGTTGATTGAATAAATTCCTAATAAAAATGAATCAAATGATCAGAAGAATAATTATTATACGGCTACGAGTCAATCATCATACTATTTTATATCCAATGGATATAGGTTTGATCTTTACTTTTGATAATCTCGGTTAAAATTTTAATATTATCTGATACAGTGAATAAATATATCGTGATAGTCAGACTTTACGATTATGTTTCCTATCGGCATGATTGTTTTTTTTTGTTACAAGCTTTTTATTAATAAAACAAAAAATGGAAATTTAAAATAACATATAAAACAGTTTAGTTATTGCAAAATCAATCAATGGCTTGCGTTCTCATTATGAGAAATAGTGAATGCAGTTGGGATTTGAGGTGGAACCGTAACCTGTTAGGAGAAAACGCAAAGCGAGTCAGAAAGTTTTAATCATATTAAGCATTTGATTTATTAAATGTCATAATTCGTGCGAAAGTTAAATTTTTCGATAAGTGAAAATGTTAAGAGTCTAGAAAGCAACCCAACCTACTTATTTATTTCTAAAATATATCAAGTACGATTTTGTGATATCTAGAGAATTGAGCTCTTTTTTCTTTCCTTCTTTTGTCACTTACGATGGAATCCAGTATTTGACTGGTTTGTTCAATATCGTGAAATGCGTGTCGCCATGCTTCTCGTTCCTATTAGATCAAGACGCGATTATATAGAGAACTATTGGTATTCAAAATTGACCTTACTTCTTCATCCATACGTTCATATTCTTGAATTTCAGAATAATATTTTGGTTTTGTTATACCAAAAAACCAAGCTAATTTCTCGCCAGTTGTATCACATACTTCGTAGCCTTTTTTTGCTGATTTTTTTGTGTAGTACCATATCCATGGAAGCCATTGAAGTTGGCTCTGTAGAACACAAATGTGTCAGTAATCTGAATATTTTCTTGTCAAACTTATTATCAAAAGAAATACTTTTCAACAATTTAAATGGTGCCCCCCTGATTCGTCCCATTCTTTATACGGCCCTTATTAGCTTATCAATTAAGACACAAAAGAGCATCCATTGATAAATGTCTTCTTTAACAAGTTTCACACAATAAGAAGAAAAAATTGAGAACATTTATAGAGAAAACTACAGATAAAAAACTTTATTTCTTTGTTTTATTAACTTTGACTGCTTTGCCTAACATAATTAAGCCAAATCTGTTGGAGTTAATTGGCCTATGTCATATTCATTGGTCAATTGAAGAAGCGTTTCATCAATTTTATCATATAATAATTTTCGGTCTTTAACTTGAACTTGAGATTCTTCTGTTTTATGATGCTGAAATTCGTGATCGGCTTTTAAACGACGAACACATGTATGATTCAGTGACAAAGATAATGTGTTAGAACAATCTCTGTTTCGACATCTCCACTCTACGCAAGTTGTATTTACTCGCTTAATGGCATATTGAAAATTGTAAACCGGGACATGTTAAAAGAAAGAAAGAGGTGCTATACTATCAAGCCATGAAGAAAGATTATCTTCCATATAACGTATTTATTCCTTAGGATGCACCACATTATTTTATATTTCAGTAAAATGTCACCCTCCTTCATGCTCTTTTATGTCCTGATTGATAAGCTAGTAAGGGTCGTATAAAGAATGGGACGAATTTGGAATCGACTTTTTTTTGTATGGGACCAGTTAGGATATTTTTAAATGGGACGAATCGGGGGTAGACCATTTAAATCTTTCGAAGTGTCAAACTGAAGCATATGTTACAAAATGCTTTGTTTTACAATATGTACGAATCATTAATATTTTATATTTTCATCACGTTACCAGCTTGTCCTATGAATACTCGATTTTAAGGTTATGCAAAAATTGAGAAACCTCTTAGACAGTTCTCGAATTAAGATCATACAAGAAATAATATCTACATATAAATAACTCACTGGATCGATTTGTTCTTCGACGATTGGTACTGGCTGTGGTTCATCCAATTCGCTATCATCACTGTCACTTTCATGTTGATTGTTTTCTAAATTTGATAATTGAATATCAACTGCAGCACTATTATTTGTCATCTTAAATCACAAAAAAAATAATAACTTCGATAGATCAGTAAAGGAAAACTAATAGAGATGTTAGTGAGTTTTATTCAAGTGTTTTATAATTTACAATAAAAATTAGATTGTTTTATCAACGAGAAAAAGACAGAAGGACGTTCAATGTAATTCCACTCGATGTTCGAGTTCAACTACAAGACTATTAGCAGCCATGTCATAATTTGTTTGTCGATTTTGAGATGTTAATAAAGCAACAAGAACAGCTGGAAACAAAAATGTTGCCATGAGAGTTTTCATTGATGAACGCGTTAATGCTCTAAAATGCAAAATAGTTCAGGCAAAAAATAATATCAGGCTTTATAACTTACGCTATACTATCAAGTACTGTTCCAGATTCAATAGTAATATCACCATCGTCATTTATTTGAAGCTGGTCAAATTTAAGAACACGTAACCGAAGTAGACGTTTACCTGGTGTTGCACCATAGTATGTAAGACAAGCGCTCTAAAAATAACAGAAACTTTGATTATCAAAATAAAGATATTTCCAAAGAACGAACTTCAAAAATAACACTTATTATCAGATATATAATTTCTATACAAAAGAGTTCCGTTGGAAATACTACAGCTTCATCGTAGATTAAATTTGAAATTAAACTATTAAGCGTAAGCCGATTTGGATCCAATAAATGTAGATAATTTGAGAGAAAAGTAACGATAAGAATTCTTATTAAAAAATAAATATAAATTAAAATTGGAATTCTAATAGATAAATATATTTACTTGAATGCATGTAAAAGAATAAAATCAACCATTTCGGCTAAACATCGACGCCATACTGATGCAACTTTTATACGTGCTAGTGGGAGGGGGGGGGGGGTGGAATAAAATATTTT
>CAJNYU010004016.1:0-25482 GCA_905331475.1 Rotaria socialis | reverse complement strand
CCCCCCCCCCCCCCCCCCCCCCCCCCCCCCCCCCCCCCCCCCCCCCCCCCCCCCCCCCCCCCCCCCCCCCCCCCCCCCCCCCCCCCCCCCCCCCCCCCCCCAAAAAAATATTATTTCGTCATACAGACATCAACTATTCTTACTATTTCGTATATCTCCCACAGGATCAACAGGTACTGGCTCAGTAGTCATTGTAATAATATTAGCACCCGTTAACATGGATATTTGTTGAACAAATGTATTCATTACCATTGTGCTTTACGAAAGAACAAAATCAAAATTTTTATTTATAAAAACAAAATAATATTTTACTTAAAATAAGTAAGATAACTGCTATTCCATGTATAGTATGCTTGCTGCCATTTGGCTACTAGTTCGGAATACTCTTCGACTGTCATCTTCCGTGGTTTGTTCTCCACAGACGCTGTGGAGTTAGTACTCATGGTTTGCTTATAAAATGTTTAATTTATGATTACTGTAACAATTTCGCATTTCCGATAAATATATATACACCGTCTTTGCATGCAATGGTTTCTTTTTTAAACCATTTACATCATGAGCAATCGATGAGTAATCTAATTACAGTGACATCTATCGCTCTATACTCATGTGACAATCAAATTGATGACAAGTTCTCAAGAAATCCCTATGACGTAGAATTTGCACCAACATAAACAAAATATTTCGTTCGTACTGGAATGAACTAATCTTAAACGGATATTTTTATTTCAACGATAAAATAGCTACAGTAATATCCACATCTTTCTGATATTCTGAGAAATCTATAAAATATGATTTTTCTGAAAACACGTATTCACACGAGTATAACAGAGAGATATGAGTTTTCTTTTACATGAAGAGAACAATTCTATGCGTATAAATCAACATTTTTATTATTTATTTTTACTTCATTTCTGTTAGAACCGAGAAAGATATTGATATTGTATTAGCTCCGGTTAAATTGATTATGACGTAAATGCTTTTCTGTATCTTTCTAATGGATAGCACTGTTTTGTTTGTATTCTGATTTTCTTAGGCCAAGAAATAACAGCAAATGTATCAATAGTTTTATTTGCCATTCTTGTTTCACATACATATCCAACTACTATTTTACACTGCGTAAACTTAGCATCGAACAAGATACTAGCAGTTTACAGTTTAATGACCACTGAACTATTAGAACACATCGCTGTACAAAAGGGTATATTGTGATAAAATTATTATTCCAAGGTCATCATAACAAGCGCGCCTGTCGTTTTAATCAGTGCACTAATGGATTCCGTAACAATGACTCTTATTGATACTATGTTGATATTTACGCCAACAGTACACATTCCACAATCGATCTGTAGTTAATATCAGTTTGAATAACTATAAATTGAATTTTGACTATCTCTAGTTTATACTAGTGATAAGAAAATCTTCGATATTAATTTCCCCTATCGATCATATATTATGCATTAGATATGATTAGCTCTAGAGAGCGAAAAATTTGTTTCATGATTACAATCAGTAAAGTTTTTTTGAACTTTTTTTACTGATACTCAAGTATAGATTGACTTCTATCGAATGTTTGCACCATCTATTTGGTTAGTACCTTTGAAATTGAATATCTACTAATATCTTTTTAGTACAAAATTATTCATTTTTACTTAAAAATTTAACTTGAAGTCTTTTTAATTCAATTTTTAATTGTTCATTTTCTTGTTGACACGTTTGTAGTGTTCGTTTCACTTGTACAAATTCTTTGAAATTACTATTTGCTTGTTTTTCTCGAATATATTTTTCTTCTTGAATGATTTTTTCTTGAATTTGTTGTTGACAGAAAATAATATTATCTTGCAGTTCTTTATTATCCATAGTTAATTCTTGATTTTGGTTTAGTTGAACATCAAGTTTCTCTTTTAAAGATGCAACTTCTTTTTCAACTGTATTGATATATGTTTGTTTATTTTTATGTTCAAGTTGTAATGTCGATAGACTTTGCTCTGTTTGTTGATATGTTTCTTGTAGTTCTTCCAACTGCAATTCAAGTTCACCGCATGCTTGTTCTGATTCAGCTAGTGATTGTGTTAAGATTTTGTTCGCTTGATCGAGTTTACTGATACGAAAATTTGCTGCATCATTCAATAGTTTTTCATCTGCTAATGTCGATGTAAGAGTTTGATTTTCTATTTGTTTATCATTAAGAGATTTTTGAGTAATAACTAATTGATGTTGCGAAACTTTCAGATCTTTTTCTAATTGAGTATTGTGACGATCGACACGTTCGAGTTCACGTTGAAATTCATCACGACTGATCGCATGTTGTTTTTTCACATTGATCAATTCATCTTTTAATTCATGACATCTTTTTTCGAAATCTTCACCTTCGGTATTTGTCGATGCATCAGAACGTTCGCGATCTAATAGAGGCTTTTAAAAGGAATTTGTTCAGACATAACAAAAAAAAATGAAATAACTAGTTTTATCTACCTCAGGTGATTCCGGTGGTATTTCAGTTATTGAAGGATCTTCAGGGTCGATGGGATCGACAACAGCAGGTGACTGTACAGGATAATCTTGACGTCTTTTAAGATGTTCAATATGTAATCTTAAATGACGATTCTCATCGATAACATGCCGCAAGTATTTTAACGTTTGTACATGACGAGTTTGAACGAATTTTTCAACAGTATCAGAGATTTCTTGTTTCGCATCATCATCATCGTCGCCATCGTCATCATCATTGTCGGCGATAGTAACCTTTGCGCGTTGTTGCATGCTGACAATGAAAACTATTGAAAATGAAGCGTGTGCATGGCATTACAAAATTTTCTTTCCACACCTCTATGCTAATGAAGGAACGAGGGAGAAAGAAAAGCTTTCTATTCATTGAAGGATCTATTGCAGAAATGAAATAAAATATCTAAATAGAATGTAAAGAATGCTAAACCGCGATGGCATTGAGTTCAACGTAACTTCCATTGAACTGGCTGATTGTGCATGATTTATTTTCGGCAATTAATTTGATTTTATCACATATTCACGTTTATAATGAAAATGAAGTAATTGCCTATGTAATGTTAATAGTATTAAAATGATCCTAGATATCTTCCAAAGGATATAAATAGACATTTTTTGTTTGTAAGCCTATGAATTTTTCAAAAAATCACTTTTTCAAATGTTTGATTAGAAGCAAAATAGTAATTACAGAATCTTTTATCATCACGGTAGGAGAAGACTTTCTGAAACAAGAAAAAAAAAAGTTCAATAAACTAAGTAAATAAAAGAATATGGTTTTGCTTTCAAATATGACAAAAAAAGATTTTGTAATTTTAAAATGAAACGAAATCTAGTTCACTTTTACTTTCGAATCAGCTTCATCCAATTTAGTTAGGAATCCAAGCAATAAAACTTTCTTATGGATTCCCTTATTACGAAATAAAACCTTAGTATTAACTGTCGAGTATACAATTACATCGTGGATTCGATCACGTTTTGCGTATCGTTTTCATCCTCTTTTTTTTTCATAAAAATTAATCGGTAACAAAGATGCGAAACTTATTTAATAGCTAAAATTGAACTCGCTTCCGTTAGTCTGCTAATAAAGTCTTATTATAAGTATTCTATTGCTTTGTTTTATCTAGATATTTCACGAAATATTTGTTCAACATAAATAATTTGTCAAAGAATGAGCTAGTATATTTGTTTTGCATTGTCAAGAAAAAAAAAGACGAAGAAGACCAGTGTACATTTATTGATGAAATAAATCCTTTCTTTTGTCGTTCTACTAATTTCTATGGAATCATCATTTTTCTTCGATCAATTAAAAATCAACTCTCATCGTACTCATAATTTCATTCAATATGTGTTTTTTAAGTATTCATTTTTTTTATACTCAAGAGAGCTTTCTACTTTCGACATAAAATCGATGATTCCATTTCGTAGCTATATGAAACATAAATAAAATACGCGACTTGCCTTACAGGCTGATTTCATTTGTGTATCATTGGCAACGGCATGGATTCTTTTAGTTCACTTTGTTTACATAGTTCAATTAAGTTAAAGAGAGAGAAAGAGAAAAAGATTGAGAAGTACCATTATGGCATTTTCTGTGCGGCAGAAAAATCAATCTTTCTTCCTTTGTTTGATTACAAAGAGACAAAGAAAAAGAGAGAGCATACAAGAGAAAGGTACTCGAATGTGACAGTCTTTTCTAAGAGGTAAAAAAAATTTCAAAGTCTTCTTATTACCTGTTCGCTACAGTTGAAGTGTTATGTCTGTTTGTGCATACGTAGAGACAGAGACAGAGAGAGAGAGAGAGAGAAAAAAATAGAAAGAGCTACTATAATTAGAAGAAAGAGAGAAAGAGAGTGGTGAAATATATTTCATTTTAACATACGAACATAAAGCTCAGTCATTCGTTTGGAAGGTATGTGAAAGAAAGTTGGACATATATATGTACATGTTCATATAGGTAATTATCATAGGACTTCTTGTTTGTCTTTAATTGAGGTAAAAGATATTATATATATATATATATATATATATGTGTAGGATCGATATCTATATAGTTAGTTATTGTAATCGCTTCTAATACGCTTCTTCGCTCTTTGCTTTTTCTACACCTTGAGCTGAATCTATATGTCAGAAATATCATAAGCTAGGAAACCAGTTGTACACTCGCACATACAAACGAGAAATATACGCATAGATATATATATATGTATACATATGTCGATATTTTCTTTTCTTCGCCTTTTTTTCTTTTTCTTATGTGTATCCATCCTTTTTTCTCTACCGTATGCACAGTAGCAGAAAAAAACGACGATGAAGACGAGTTCTCATGCATATGTTTTTTTTTTCTTTGTTGTGTGTAAGGCAAAGAAGAGTTTTATATTGAGACCCTGCATGATCGTTGTTATTGTCGTCGCTACGACGATGTGCATATATATATATATATATATATTTTCTCCTTTTTTATTTTATTTCAATTGCTCCTCTTGCTTATGCCCTGATGGTAAGAGTGTGTACAGGTATGCTATTCTCTTTCTTTTTTCGATTCGATTGACGCTCGCAACGGTAAATGCTGCATGCTCTCTCTTGTCTCTACCTCCTTTTCTCTTTCTCTCTCTCCCTCTCGCTTCTGTCTCATTCCTTTTTACTCTGTTACAATCCACTTTACTTGCATATATTCTTTGTGTCGATGTATGCCATATGTATATATTTATTTTTTCAAAAGAGTTGTAAAAAGAAGTTACTATTCGCCATATCATTTGTATATAGGTAAGCGAATTTGCTCTGCAAATGAACAGCAGTAGAATTAACAGATGTTGAGTTGAAGGAAAAGAAAATATTCTCATACCGAGCTGGGGAAAAGGGCGCTTGCGCCATAAGAATAGATCATAATCATTATCAATGATGTAATTAGCTATTGTTTTTCTCTATCATCTGTGTATATATATATCTGCTTGATTTTGTCTTTCTGTTTTTTGAAGCATTGGGTAAATATTTTATTAGAAGAAGAAAAAAATACGAACAACCAATGTGACTAGGTCGGTGTCATTGCAATTTGTTGATCAAAGTCATATTGCACTACATTCGATCTCGTTGTCATTGTGTTATGTGGCGTCGAAAGACATATACGTTTATATATATATATATTTATTTATTTATAGACATCATACAAAAGATTACACATTACCTATCTGTTTCGTCCGAATAGAAAATCAGGTCGAATAGTTAACCAAAAAGGAAAAAAAATAAATCCTTTGCTTATATTCTTTCTTCTGAACACATGCAAATGAGACGTCAGTTCAATATTTTAACACGTGAT
Organism: Rotaria socialis; assembly: GCA_905331475.1. Taxonomy (NCBI): domain Eukaryota; kingdom Metazoa; phylum Rotifera; class Eurotatoria; order Philodinida; family Philodinidae; genus Rotaria; species Rotaria socialis. The sequence continues at coordinate 19,664 of CAJNYU010004016.1, read as the reverse complement.
CAAATACAATAGAAAAAGTGGAAAAAAAATAATAAAGATGATAGTTATTTATAAAAAAAAAAAAAAAAAGAAAACAATTATTATACATGTAGTAAAATAATACAGAAAGATAATAATTTATTTCTATGAACTACAATCACCGAATGTTGAATTCCATTGAATATACTTATCAAGAGTTGATGGTGATACACTTGCTCGAATTTTTCTTAATGCTAGACCAAAATCTTGTTTTGATATTGCTCGAATACGACTAACTGATAATTCTTTCAGTTCTTCAACACGTAGTTCACGTACTGGACCCATCGCAGCATCTTTTGCCAAAGCAGTTAAATCACTGCCTGAGTAACCATCAGTTTCACTTAAAAAGAATTTTATTTTTGTTACAATTACGAAACTAATTCATCTCTTCTTACTTGGCAATTAAATTAAAATCATTGCCCGTCAAATTATGTTCTTGTTTAGCAAGTAGATTTCTTAAGAGTTGTTGGCGAGTTTTTTTATCCGGTAGTTGAATGTAGATACGACGAGGAAAACGTCTTGAAAATGAAAAAGAATCTTACAGAATATATTCTTTATCCCATTTTCGTTTCTATTATACCGTAATGCTGCATCATCTAATTCAAATGGACGATTGGTTGCAGCAAGAACGAGAATACGATCATCACTATTTGTTTGAACCTATAAAAAGCATTAATTACGAACTTGAATTTGTTGTTTTACTGAAGGTAATTTTCTCTTACACCATCAAATTGAATGAGAAATTCCGTTTTGAGTCGACGCATTGCATCATGTTCCGATTCTCTACGTGTCGTAAGTAATGAATCCACTTCATCTATGAATAAGATGATAAATGACGATACAATAAAAGAGAACAAATATGAACCCACCAATAAAGATAATCGATGGTTGTAACTCGCGTGCAGCAGCAAATAAAGCGCGAACTAATTTTTCTCCTTCGCCGAGCTAATAGAAGAAATCAAAGCTAATATAGATACAAAAAGGCACAGATGAATACGATACAGACATATTTTGACGTCAAACTTGATGCACTTATATTGAAGAATCGAGCTTGTGCTTCGGAAGCTACAGCTTTCGCCTAGTTATATAAAGAAATAATTCGATTAATCATAATATATGTCGATTTTTAATTACCAGCATTGTTTTACCATTACCGGGTGGCCCAAACAATAGAATACCACGTACAGGTGCACGTAAACCAGTGAATAACTATGATGAAAGAAGAAGATGAATGACAACTTCTTTTCTTTCTTTTTCTAAATTTACTTCTGGTCGAAGAACAGGTAGAATAACAGCTTCTTCAAGTGCTCGTTTAGCTCCTTCTTGACCACCTGAAAGTAAACGAATCGTTTAAAATTGCGATCAATTTTAATTATGATAGAATTTATTAACGGTATTGACTCGAAGAGCGAGTAACGAAGTCAAGTTGTCTGCAGACAAATTACAATCTCGATTTCTTGTAAACAATAAAACTACGAATGTCTAGCAGTTATAATTTCATTAACATGATGTTAAAGGATTTATATATATATATGTGATTGCAGATCTAATTAAAAGGTAGGCTATGTTTATCTCTGGGAATTTTTCGATCACAGAAATCCGGTCTAACGTAGACTTTGTGAGTGCTACTTTAGTCAAAAGAGCTAACTATATTTTGATTTTTAACGTCGAGCTGTTCGTACAATTGATAGTTTATAACTCTAATGAATCAACTGTGTCAGCATACTTAAAATTGGTTCGAAGAGCAATTTTCGTTCACATAGAATGATTTTATTTGCGACACGTGTTATAAATAAAGTTTTTTTTTCTCTCTAAGCTAATGTGTTTTTAAAAATTTTCCTCTCAATCAAAATAACTTACTGATGTCATTGAATTTGACATGTGGTCTATTTTCGATAACTTCATCAAGAATATATGAAACAAGTTTAGGGTCAACGTTCGGTAATTTCAGTGATATTCGTTGATTTGGAGTTTGAACCGGTACTCTCTTATCATTGGTTATTGCTGATGGTTCTTTTTTTCGATTCTAGAAATAATAATTTCATTAATACATATATTGGAGATGTTAAATGAAATCATTCTTGTTTACATAGACTAATTTTGAAGGTGGTTGTTTACATTTAGGTGTTATACGTGTTGGTGAGCATGAAGCAGAAGTCGATGAGGCAACACGAGAGCGACAATCAGGTGAAGCAGACTAGCAATACAAACAGATAGTATGAGCTGTTCATAGTATCTCTATGGCAAAAGCACACGTGCTACTTACTGATGCTGCTGAAGAAGTATTGCGTGGTAGTGTCGGATGATTCATTTTAGTTGGTAGGATATGCGCTTTAGCCAATGGTGTGGGCTCTTTTTTAATTGATTTTTCTGAAAATAAGATTTTATATCGTTATGGGAAAAAACTAAAATGAGTAAGCATGCTCATTAATTCTCTCTTTACTGAACGACGTACAGCTACAAGGTCGTTTTGTACACTAAGTTTGATTTACAAAATATTTAGATAAAGACTGAATTTCGAACCACTTTCATCCTGAAACTACTGTCATTCAAATGATCATGATGACCTATGAATATTTTACTGGATTTTTGCCATTCACTATGATCGATCGAATCGTAGCAGAAATTCTTGTAAAAATTTTCAAAATTGAACGAATTTACGAAACCAACAATATGTATCTCGATACTAAATCATAGACTTACGTAAAACTTGTACTCGTTCCCGAGCCATAGCTAGATTTCTCCGCATCTTTGCACATAATTCTACAGCACGATTATCTATAAGTAAAATAAATAATATGAATAACAACTAGAATGAATGTAATTACCATTTGGATCCACGTTTAAATTTATTGCTTTTTCTAATTCATCGATGCCTTTTTGGTATAATGAAATAGTCACTTGAGGATTTTCTAAATTGACGAACACAAAAATGAACAGAAACGGATATTGGAAAAGAAATCTACTTGATTTTTCATCGGATTCCAATGCCTGACGTAAACATTCAACAGCATGTTGATAATCATGTTGTGTTCTATTTGGTTCACTTTCCATACTGAACAATTGGCTAAACCAATTAGATAAACTTGAATACATTCGAAAACATCCGTAAAAAAATAGCTTTTTTAAATTTTGTACAAATGTTTAATTCTTGGTTTAAAATAAAATAAATTTCATCGCGCGATTGATTAAAGCGAAATCGTTGATGTCAGTTCGTTTCAAAAAAGACAAAAAGCAAGAAAAAATATATGATTCAACAATATTACCATGTGAGAGAATATATGTCCAGTCCAATGCAAATTTCTTGCCATGCTGATCGCTCAACATGCACTGGCGATAGATGTCGAAAGATATCGAGACGTGTATAATTAAGTGTCATTTTGCGGAATAGGTGGCATATTGAAACTGAAAAAATTGAATTCATGTCCAAATCTACTGATCCTGCTGGTGCCAGAGATCGTCGAAATCTTTGCTAGGAATTCAGCTGATTTTACTAGATTTGAAACATTTTAGGACATCAATATGAATTTCTAAAACAGAAGTCATCGTTGTTCATCATGCGAGTGAACAGGTGTGAAGAGTTTTTTTTATCAGTTCTTATTTTTTTAAATTAAACCTCCACAGGAATGTGTTTCACCTATACCACGATAAAAATTAAGCTGATTGAAATAGCGAAAGTCTCATCAATTTTTAAGCAGAGAAGAATCCCATAGAAAATGAATTTCTCTTTACCAAATTTGATTGTGACATTCTTTCATATAATGACTTATAAACTACGGATACTTAACGCAATTAACTAACAATTATCAAGATTTTAGAACTTATAATAACTGCAAAAATCGCTCAGTGACGGTCTCTAGTGCTAGCTCCATTCAAATGTTTTCTCGACCTTGATTTGGTTAAACAACCTGTGTCTACATTGCTAGATAATCATTTCACTGTTTCATCAGAATATTTTAAAGGCTATGACTAATCGTGGTAGCTTTAGCACCCCATACCCATGAGAAACTAAATTAGTTACTGATACTTTAATTTCAATAATGAACCAATTATTCATTTTTTCTTCGATAACAATAAACAGTATGATAGATGATGTTCGTGTAATTTATTAAACGTAAAATCTGTATACAAGAAAAAAATGGTTGATTAAATCATTACCTATGCTAATGATAATACAAACTAACTCAATATTAAATGAGCTTTTATTTTTTATTCAATGATTGATCTAAATTTATTTGTCGTTCATGACGTTGATTCATCTTTGTTGAGCTTAGTATAAAATCGATGCTAGCAGCAGTTATACCACAGACAATACCATAAACTTGAGCTAAACGAAGAAGTGCTGCTACATCGGCATGATGCACATGATTATCCAATGGATCAATTAAGAAAAGAAGAATATCAAGCTCTCGTGCAGTGATTTTTGCACCTAGCTGTTGATCGCCACCTAGAGGACCACTTTCAAATTTAGATACAGATAATCCCAGTTCTTTTTCTACTAATGCTCCAGTTGTACCGGTACCATACAATTTGTGGTCAGCCAATATATTGCGATATGGTCGCAGACATTCAATCATTTCGTTTTTCTTATTATTGTGAGCAACAATAGCAATCCGTTTGGCTTTACCCATCACAACAATATTGGATATGTTCTAATAAAGGTCAAAACAGACATGATTATATTCTATTCTTGATCAGATATTTAAGCAGTATTTTACCTGCTCGACTCCTAAACTAATTTCTCTGTTTTGAATGGTTTCAGCAAGATGTCGATCGTTGTGTTGCGTAATACATAGACTGGTTAATGTTCGACTACCTAAAAAAATGTTTTAACATAAGAAAAGAACAATAAAAGAAAATAAACCTTCACCCGTTTCTCGGTATAGCTGTTCGAGTGCATCCTGAAAATATAAAACTAACTGATTCATTTGAAGATAGGAATAAGTTTCAAAATGAGATCTTTTTTAGAAGCATCGAAATTGATTATTCTGGATCTTTCAGTTTGTAAGATAATGATGATGATTTATCTAACTTACTTTTAAGTTCCAATTGTATCTAATAAGAAATTTAATTGAGTCATCAACATTCATACTAGTTACAGCCTAAAATGACTAAAAATTAGATAAAAACCAACAATGACAATAAACGACTTACTTGAAAATTAGCAAGAATTTGTTCTTGCGGTGGAGCTCTTGTATTGTTTAGTTCCATTTTTATCGACGAAATTATTCAGCTAGAACTGAAAAAAGTGTGGATGGATAATAATATTCATTCATGAAATACAGAAGGAAAATAGTTTTTATGATTGATTTTTATAGTTTCAAATTAAATGGTTTAATTTTTTTTATACCCCAGTCAACTCTCCCTAGAAGAATCCCCAGGGAATTCCTGGGGAGTTGTCTGGAGAAAATGGATGAAATATCTAATTACTAGTAAATTCTTCTTAATTTTTTAAAATTTAAAAAAATTAAAAAGTTTTTTTATTTTGAAAAATTTCACCGATTCTCCCCAGAGAAATCCCCGGGGAGTCCCCCAAATGAAAAGTCACCGTGAAATCGTCGGGGGAGAGTGAATTAGGGTAGCTATCATAGGTTTTGATCATCTTGTATGGAATAATAAATTCTGAAAGAAATAACAATAGATTTTTAATAGTAATCCTAGTTTTGATATAATGATTAAAATGAAAATCTTATTAAAAATATGTGAAACTTCAAAGAAACACTGAAACTAGCTGATACTAAGAAACTTTTCTATCCTATTTGCATGCCTTTTGTAATATTCGAACAATGTTGAAGTCAAATACGTGATGTTAATTGAAAATATTGTATGTTCTTGGTTACACTGTCTTTACAGGCAAAAGGAACACAAAAAACAGGTGATTGGGATGCTGTTTGATAAATTTATGCATCATTAACCATAGAGAAATATATCGTGTTTTCGACAGCTATTCACTACCTATAATAAGAGAATTTCACAACTTCACTCTTATTTTGTGTCATTATTGCAGAAAAGAACTGATGCATATTTTTTTCTAAAATTTTTTCGTCATTCATAGGTGTTTTTTGTATCGTCAGTTACTCTGTCAGAGAAAACAAATTCGTTGACGAATGAATCAATGACATAATTTAGAAATACAGATCGAGTCGTTGAAATTAATAATAATGACAAAGCATGGCATTGATGCAATGTACAGCTAGAGTTTTTTCGTTTTAACCATACATCCACGTTAACAAGCTCTGAAAAGAAAACATGTTGTTATCTAGCTATGTCATAATATGAGACATGGCCAAGTTCCCGGGAGTCGGGAACTCTTCGGGAATTGGGAACTCAAAAATAAATAAGCGACAATGAGCGATGTTAAACCACAACACATGAAGCATCTCAGAGAAGTCAGGGAATTCAAGGAACACTGGGACAGCAACGGTTTCCTGACCGGTCGATAGGATCAATTTTGAGCTGAAAGTGTGTGAAATGGAAACATTTTTCTCCAAAGAAAAGATTCACGGGTGAAAATGCATTGTGTTCTTTCACTGACATGATCAATGAAATTCTCGAGAGTGGATGTGGGTGAGGAGTCGGTGTGGGTGTTGCGATTCTAACTGATTCACCCACATCCAACCTGGTGTGTTATAGAACAACCATATCTTTGACACAGTAATAATAACATCATGTCCCACAAACTGGACAACTTTCCACTACAAGAGATTCCTCGCGCCTTTTCCCTGATTATCACTAACCGATTCAATAGGTTTCACAAGTTTCCACCAAATTCATTTTACCTCAAGCACATGGGTACTATACTTAAATACGGCAAATTGAACGCCACTGTCAAATTTTTCTATTATGAATCCCGCTGAGGCTGTCAATCCTGTCGCGACACCGACTGTCATAACTTGGTTTGTGTGTTCCTCTGTAAATGTGAATATTATCAACAGGTGCAACACCATTAGAGGAATAGCTAAACAAACAGATATATATTTAGACATTGCCCGTTATCAATTGCTGTCTGGATAGATAGATAACCTGGTTTACCTATTTATCTACCCGTATAAGCACCCAGAAACGTTTCATAGATAGAATATTTTCGTCACGTGAAAACTGAATGATACCATCAATCATGATTCTCCTATATCCCACTATCGTCGAAGCCCAATGATCCGAAGCTCACAAATTCCACTTTTATTCATTGTATGAATTCATCAAAACATAATAAGCAATCACTCTAAAATATCGCCTTTCATTCGTAGCCGAACAGAAAATTTGCGCATTTGACCACGGTGACCTCATATATCTATTATGTCAATGGATATGCCCTCACTCCATTATGTCCATTATCGCGATTAGGTATCATGCCAATTAAGTATAGTACTCGATATACTGATGGTCCAACCCGAATGAATTGAGTCCAGGCTCTTATTTCCCTCATATCTGTGACCTCCCTGACCTCCCTGAGTTCCTTAGAATTCCTCATAACGTTGCTATACTGCGGTTTATCATCACTTATTTCTGTTCATTCATTTTTGAGTTCCCAATTCCCAACGAATTCCCGACTCCTGAGAACTTGAACACTACTGGTTGACTTTTGAAGGATTAGAATAGACTGTCGAGTTTATTCAATTAAAGTAAGTTCCAATAGTTCTCCTTAGATTCTAATAAATCTATTGTACATTTTTATTAACGTTCAATAGTGTCCATCAGAATCCATCAGGTTCCGCATTATCGTTTTTTATTAAAAACAGTGCTAGTAGCGAAACTATAGTTGGGATGAATGTATTATTTCAGTGAGAATTAATATATCTCAATTGATTTGTGAGGATTCTAATAACTTTTAAAGAACTTTGGCACTGCCGAGCGAGTCAGCTCTAGGATTCAACAGAATGCAGTATAGGTCTTCAATGAATTGAACAAATCTTAATGATCTAGTTTTTCTTAGATTGGTTCCTCGAGAAACAGTACTTTCACTTGTGCTTTTATTGCACCTTTCTTTCTTTTTATAACAGCGACTTGCTTATGTCGATACCATTATGGCGGAGAATTTTTTCATATAAACGCTGTTGTGTAGTATATAAATAGTAAAACGAATGAGTTTCATTGAACACGAAAGTACAGGGCAGAGAACCGGCCGGAATAAACTAGTACGGGCTACAAGACGAGATGGAACAACATTTTGGTCGTCCCACGGAGCTCTGACAAGTACACTCAGAGAATATTCTAGCATTATCTGACGGTAATCAGAAAGTATGTATTATGAGTCTACTAGCAAGACGAATATTTTTCTTTGTTTTTCATGCTGTATTTTTGTTATTGAGTGTTCTCCTCAATCTTGACTTCGATATTCCTAATATTTATAAATGGTACTAATCAACAGTGGAATCTACGTATCTAAATCTTGCATGAATTTAGACTGTAGTGAAAAAGCGGTTCACGCTACATTGTGCTTATAGAAAGCACCAAGACTTAATGTAGTATGGCAACATTTATTTGAGATTGACAGAATTATTTTTTTAATTTTCTTCAATGAAGCGCGAAATAGCGAAAATAATAATATTGCAGCAATAACAACAACAACTAGATGAAAAAAAAGCAAGTTTCAAATTGATCACGGTGTATACTAAAAACAATAAAAATAAAAGATAACAATATTTTCATCGAATAAAATTTTAATTTTCTTACGATAACTAAAACTTCGTAATTTTCATATTCAATACGAAATGTCTCGGATGGACGAGCTTCGATTGTACCATCGTCACTGAATGTGCCTAAATAAAAGACATTAAAAAAAAACCTTTCAATGTCTCCTAGAACCTGTGCTTCGGCGCGTATGTCGAAATCTAAACATGTCAACAAGATAGAAAATCGATGCATACGTTAATTTAATTCATACGTGGATTCAAGTTTGAGGTACTTATCATTATTATCATCTCTTCCCATGGCTATAAACATCTGTGTCACAACTTCGCATGGATGATCAACCAGAAAGAGCCAATCCCCCTAGAAAAAAGTAAATCTATATGATATTAAGTTTCTCGGAAGAAATTAAATTTTACTCGATCATCACGCATTTCTCGTGTTTTAACGCATATAAAACCATCTTTACATGGTGTACAAATAATACCAAGCATATCTTTGAATAAAATATGTTCTTTTGGATATGGATTCTTTTTTGTTATTATATAAACTCGTTGCGTTGTTATACATAGAATTCGAAGACGCTGCTTGTAGCCTCGACGATCGATTTTAATCATTTTCGTTGCATACTATAAATAAATTATATCGATTTATTTCACAGAAAAAAAAATAGAATGAACCTCAATGATTATTTAGTGGTTTATATTTGCTATTGACATTAGTTTTAATACATGGAGTTAGTGCAAGAATTGTGATTCAGTACAAAGTGTTGTCGAGTACTTCAATTGTGAAACTATTCTTTTATAGATTCGCAATCTATTGATTTTTGTTGCAATAAGATCTGTAGTTGATAATATAATCTATCCACAGGAAAATTTCGAATTTCGATGAAATTTTAAGAGCGTAGACTAATTTTATGTCGAAATAAGCATTTACTATTTTCTCTCAAAAACTATATTTAGAGAGTGGACTTTCAATATTAAAATAGAGACGCCGATAGAAAAGTGTCGCGTGCTAAATATGTTCAGTTTCATGAAGATTTACTTTTGTTGATAAGATGATTTTGAAAGAATGTACAGTAAATAATCCAATTAGATTAGCATAAGATACTTGTAATATTTATCTAGCTCCTAGTATTGTTACATTACGATCTGTGCGACTCTTCTAGTTATCTTAGACTTTATTCTTCCAATATAAAATACCATCGATACTTTAGCTTTAGTTCAGTCTATGAAAGCGAGCAATGATCGAAATAATATCTCTTTAGAAAGCAGAACATGAATTTAGTTATATAAAAAGAAGTGAACAGAGCTTCGTCGTAAATTCTTCCTGTTGAGATTTTTATCTCTGTAAAATTTGAAGACTCAGCTATTGTTAAGTATTATACCAAACAATATTCTAAACATAACTCATTCGATTTAGTACTTGACCAGTGTTCCTTCATGAGAATATTTACAAAATAATATTCGATCATTAACGAGAGAGTAACTACCTTAGCTTTTCTTTTCGATTACTAATAACGAATAAAAGTATTCACGATGAAAACATTTATAATACTCACTAGAATTTGTTCTGATGGTAGAAAACATTTTTTCGTTGCAATTTTAAATGTGCTCATCAATTCTTCGGCTAGAAAACAAAATTAAGTCGAAAATAACGCATAATCTTTCAACAAACGTATTCGCTGTGTTTCCATGTTAAGATCATCGGGTGAATATGCACTCTTTTTTCCTTCGAATAAACGTTGCATAAGTGGCTGCTCTTCAGGTAATATCTAAAAATAGAGAGTTATTTTTTTATGAACATTAATCTACTCATGTATTTTCGTCTTACAATAGCTGGCGCTAGCGTATCAACAGGACTAACAATAATAACATTAATTTCACTGTTAGCAGTTATTGGAATTTCGGAATCGCATTCAATAAGAGCATTATTAAATTCTTTGATAACTTGATGTGTTTCTTCTGAATGAATTGATTCGTCTGTTTCAATTAATGGTATTGATTCAGTTTGTGATGCAGTATCAGCAATTTTAGGAAATGTTTCTACATTGGATGATGCTTTAGATGTATTCGCTGACAAAAGATCATTCATAATGAATTCTGTAAATGTACGTCCAGCACTTCTTGCTAACGATTGCGTTTGTGTATTTCGGGTTGATGATTTATTAATTGAATTTTGTTGAAAATACTCTTCCGTTTTCTTCAATATTTCTTTTTTATTTGTTGGTTTACTACTTGCTAATAATGATGGTGACGATATTGGATATGTTGCCGTAAATTTATCATAGTTTTTTAAATGACGCATTATTGTTTCATACTGAGCAATAGTATCATTTAATTTATTTCTTTGTATACAAGCAGTTGTATCTGATGTTGTACGTTTGACGATTATTTTCTTGTCTGATGAATTTATATTTTCATCATTATTATATGAAATATAATCAATTAGATTTTGAAATTGTGTTTGAATTTGAGTACTATCGACACTTTCTGCTCTAAGACGACATTGGGCGTTTCTTGTTTTCATTAATAACGGAATAATACTATCCGATGCACGCCTTGATGAACTAAATACAAGGCCACTTCGAAATACGTGACGAGCTAAATGCCAATGACGAATACCACCAGTTTTGATGTTTCTATCATGAGCTTTAGTTTTATCGATATCAAAAAATTCCATAGCACTTTGCTCAAGTGTAATAAGTGATTGTGTTTGATGTTGAAAAATAACAGATGTTGGTGGTGCAGGAAGGGATAAAATCTCGTCCGCATCGTTGTTTGATGATGATGATTTTTCACTTAGTACAATGTCGGATGATTCTAAAATAGGTGAAAAAATTGGCATAATCAACAAGACGAATGGACATTTCTGTGATATGTGAGAAAATTAGAAACATAAAATTTGCTCAATTATATATCGCATCATCATGTTACTCGATAGATGTGTCGTCTGTTACGTTTTCTCGCATATCTATCAATATCTAATTCGAAAAACTAGATTCATGTCTAGAACAAAATCTAATAGGTAATTGATGTATTCACTAAGATCAAAAGTTATTATCAACATTCATAACGTTTTTTTGGGGTCAATAGTTGCATCTCGTTTAAATCATATCGTTTATGTATATTCTATAGAAATCACCATAGAACTTTTATTTTCCTTGAAATCTGAGTATTGATTTTCTATTGATGAGAGATGCATTTCAACTATCTTACTTTCAACATAAACCATAATTTTTGGTTGCTCGTCAATGTTTGTTGTTTCCGTACTTGCAGGAGATTTAATATCGTCCTTGATTATTTTTTTCTGTGGTTGTTGTGAATTTAATCCACATCCGTGTGGTTTTTGTTTCAATATTTTTTGTTCGTCTTGTACTTTTTCACTCCACATATTTCGAAGTGATTGAACAGTTCCACGTACATTTGGTAATAACTCAGTTTCCATTTTTCACGTTCTACTGAAAAACAAAACTGTGTTGCTAACTTTAGCAAATAATTTCATCCACTGAGCAAAAAAAAAGAATCGACATTTCAGCGTAGAAAAAATATTTAACATTTATTCATGTTGACTAGAACAATAATAGGTGCGCAGTTTGTTGAACTTAGGAAAAAAAGATCATGTTATTCTACGATAAATCTTGAATAATGAACGATTTATGTTCTGCACGTGCGTAGTCAACGTCTTTTTATCTTCATAAAAATGGCAATAATACACTTTATTAACAACAAAGCATCTATATTGAGTAGATAAGTGCAGATGTCAAAGAATTTCTTTTTTTGTTTCTCGCTGAACTTTTATCACATAAAAAATGATTGTATCATATGGCTTAAATATTAGCATATTTTATTTTATTATTATTATTATTGAACTTGTTTGAACACTACGTGAAATTTTCTACATTGAACTCTAACGCAGAAAGAAGAAGACAAAAAACGAAAAAAATACGACGTTAACAAAGCATAAAATTGAATCGATTATACACGTGGTAATTGGTTGTTAATTGCTCGATAAATATCATCTAGATATAAAGATAAATCATTGAAGCTTATAAAAGAATTCTTTTTTTTTTCTTCATATACCTAAAAGATGAGGCGGAGCTACCGATGTTGCACCATTATCTGATACAAGTTCCGTAATCCATGCTGGATTTTGCTGTTCTCCGAGATTGTTTACACCATTTAAATATTGATTGCCATTTGTATGTTGACTTTCGTTTACAAATTGATTTCCATTTGCAAACTGATTTCCATTTTGAATACCGTTAAATTGATCATAATTCACAGGAGCATTGTCATATGAATCGTATTGTTGCTGTTGTTGTTGATATTGTTGTTGATATTGTTGTCGTTGTTGGTATTGTTGATATTGTTGTTGCTGTTGTTGATATTGTTGTTGTTGTTGTTGTTGTTGTTGATACTGTTGGCGCTGTTGCTGCTGATATTGTTGTTGTTGTTGAGAAAGTGAAGATGAATATGATGGTTCATTATTACGAATAATACGTGTGACATATTGTGGATTAGTATCAATATGAGGTAGTTGTGGTGGTGCTTCTCGAATAACAATTGGTGGTGGTGTTTTTTCTCGAGGTGCGCGTGTGCGTATAACAAGTGGTGGAGCTGCAGCTGGTTGAGCTTCTCGAACTTCTTTTATAATCAATGGGCCTGGTGAAGGTGGTGTTGGAGGTCGAACTAAGTAAAGAAAATAAATAATAAAATTTATGCGCTCAACCTTTGTGTTTTTCTTCTCCTTACGATATCGAACAATAACCTGCTGTTTGTATGTTGGCATTTCAATAGGAATTTGTTTTCGAATAATAATTGGATTAGGATCATAGTTTATTTTATATTGATCTAATGGAAGTTGACGACCATTTTGCGTCAATGATGGATGTAAACCTGTTTCCCTTAATTCTTGTTCACTTAAACCTAAGGTACGAACATCAAAACCTTGTTGGCCCGCTGTACCAGCAGCAACAAATGCACCTGAATCGTCATTATTATTATTGTTCGTATTCAACTGAGCAGGATCCATTCCATTGTCTGTATGTGCTGGTATTGAATGAGGTCCAGCATGAAGTTCTCCATGAACTGAATGTAATGATGTATCACCATTCGGATAGCGACCATTTTGTTGTTGGCTCCAATCTACAAAATAAAATACAATAATGAAAAAGTAAGCAAGGAGACGCTTTTACTGTATTCATAGTTCGTTTTCATTTTGTTTGTATCGTTTTATTTCGTAGATAAATTTGAAATGAACTTTATCGTATATGAGTATGTCGAAAGACGATTTATTTCATGTATATAAATATAATGTTCGGTCACCTGTAACAATCGAACGTTCTTTTTGCGATCATAAGACTATTATTCAATACGAAGTGCGTATTACATAAAAAGCAAAATAGATATTATGATGAGTGCATAGATATACACGGGTAAATCACGCAATATCGTATATATAGATGAAGATATGTATATAATTGATCATAAGAAAAGAATTTTCTATTACTGATTCACATGCTTGATCATTCAGTTCATGAATGATTCGAATAAATCGAAAGATCCACAATGAAATAGGATGTTTTAATTTTATTTCGTAATAATATTTAATGATTGATTTATAAATGAACAATCAGTATAAATGTAATTATCTCTACAAAAAGGAAAAAAATCGATTTGTAAAATTACATTGTGCACTTTTATGTAATTGAGGCAAAAAATAAAGGATCTAATAGCGAAATCTGTTCAAAATTCTACAATTATTAATTTATACTATATCAAAAATTATCTCTAGTGAGAATTTTCTTGTAATTCTAAAACGTAAAAAGACGTATGACTTAGATGCTGAATGAAAACTTTTAATTTTATAGAGAAACATTTTAATCTTATGGTATATAATAAAATTGCTTTGTATTTTATTAAAAATATAACGCCTGATGAGCCGATTAAATCATGTATTACTTAGTCCTTTCTCTCCTGTGATATCTTCTGAAAAGCACGGTGACTCGATGATTGAATCAATATGAATAAAAACTTCAAGTGCAGCATAAGAACGTCAAATAACATATTTTATTTAGAAAAAAATCTACGTCGTTTTTCTGATCATGTGATACTTTGCAAAGAAACGACGAAGTTTTGAAAAAATATTCTAGAGAAGTATGTTTAGAAAGTGTAATACAAATATGAATGATATATATGTCTCTTTTCCATCATGCGCGTGATTTTTTACAAAAAAAATAACAGATGTATTTCATTTCATGCATATACTCCTTGTATCAACATATACCGAACTATGATTATTTGTGAAAGACACAATTTGAAACTGAAAGAATTTTATTGACTTTTAGAACATCTATGGGATTTTCTATTCTATTCATACTTTAATCTATCGAATGATCATCTATTTATAGGAGAAGTCTTTCACTTTTGTTTTAGAAGAAAGTTTTTCCATTCTTGCATCTTTACCGTCATTATGTACTGTATATCTGACAGATATTCTTGTCTAGTTATTTAGCATCAATGGCATTCAATAGTTGAAAAAGAACAGAATTAATCAATTTGGTTTGCAAAAGAATGAAATTAAATTCAAAAGAATTTTAACTAGTTTTTTTAGGCATCGATTATGTCACTTTCACTGCAAGCAGGATTTTTGTTTAAACCAATGGGTGATGAATGAACTGATTGTGTACTTGCACTTGCAACTCTAAAAGAATAGAGTAAAATATCAAATAGTTTCAATCGAACAAGTAGCATATGTTTTTATCCAAACCTTGCTGCAGTCTTTTTCGAGAGAATATAAATAAATCCAACAGCAATTAAAGTGATCAGGGTGTGGGTGTGGGTGGGTGTGGGTGTATGGGTATGGGTATGGGTGTGTATGCTGCTGAAGAATATAGCCACACCCACACCCACACCCTTGGTACCCTGCTAGCCTGGCTGGGCACACTGGTGCAAGTATGTAACAGGTACTTTAGCACGTTTCTTCAAGGTATTTCTAGGTGCTGATTGGAGTACTTTGTTGAAAACGTTTATGTACAGTGCATTTGCAACTCTACAAGTATATTGGAGCAAGTACTCAAGCAAATTCCTGTAACATATTAGTAGCTAAAGCACCTTTTCAGATACACTGCTGAAAACCACTCCAGTACTAGGGTATTTTCAACTACTGAAAAAGAATCGAAAGATGCAATAAATCAGCTGGTAATAGTATGAAGATAGCAATCTTGAACTATTAATGAATGAATGTGATAGCTCTGCAAGTGAAGATTATAATCCAAGGACAGCGCAGTGGTTCTATGCATTCGATTGTAGTTAGATGCCAGAAGGTTCGATTTCTTGCTCTGGCACGATGTCGTTGGCTTCAAGATGTACTGTTACAGGATGTCGCCTATATACAAACATTCTCTATACCAATGTTATCCTCCACATCGTTATATCAACAGTTACAAAATAACGGCGTGTATAATATGTAATCTGGTCTATGCTTATGCATATATATGCATTGATGCTCACATAGAAGAAAGAGACAGAATATTAGCATTTACGACAATGGAAGAATAGACAAAAAAGAAAAAGCAATAGAATACACGTGGATTCGTCTTGACTGTCTCTCCAGAATGTTTGTTTTCTGTTTAGTATATGTTATCGGTATCATTTCTTTCATACGTATCCGAAAAAATTGTACAAAAATTCACATAAGAAGATGGATGTTACGAATAAATTATAGCATCATTTTTAAAAAGAAGTGAAGTTTATGCATTTCGTACACCTAAAGTCGATGAGCTTAGCCAATATTTATCAATGGATATTGGCAAAAGAAGTTTTAACCGACAATCTACTAGAATTTTACCGACAAATTCAAACTGTTTTTCCTACGCTTTCTAAATAAGCTTGTCAAACGACAGTTCAGTGCGGTTGATATCGTAATTAATGAACGTTGAACAGCATCAGATTCTAATCAAGTTAATGAGAGTAACTTGATTCGTTCTATGGAAAATATGAAATTTGCTCATTGATTTGCCATTGCAATTGCAACTTTCCAATCTTTTATACATTACTTTCTTTCTCTCTACTTTTGAAAATGCTATATTGATAAAGCTACTATGTTTTTTCATTGAAACTAAAAGAAAAGAACTATGAATTTAATAATAATAAGATTATAAAAAATAAGATGAAATAATTTTTATTTCATACTTTCATTCGGCCGATATTCATTGGACAAATATGATGATCGACTTTTCCAATTCAATGCGACGACATTTCCCTGTTTGCTTTTCCCATTCTATGCAATACTTGTCTTTTAGCGATTTCACCCAATGGGATACACTTTAATAGTTTGACTCATTGCATGGCGTTTTTTTTCCCATTCTTTCCCATGTCAATATCTCATATAAAAGTAGGTGAAAATATAAGCATTTTTATATTATAATTCAATATAATTTCTCGTACTCAACTGCTTACTAAAACAGCCGACTACTCTTCATACGTCTATACCAAAACAAGCATGCATTGTCAAGATTGCTATCACAATTCAAAAGAAAACGGTGGAACACACGATGAAAAAAGATATCTTCGTAAGAGAAAAATTGAACCAACGTCCGATGTTTCACCCTATCATCGTTTGTTATCTTCGAACAAGACAACAACGTTACCAGATTCAAGTATGATGGCTAAATTGGATTCCAGGCCAGATCTTCAAGAGAAAGTCATGGAACTCTATCATCGTGATCTTGTTAATCCACATGGTGCCAAAATAATAGGCGGTCTTCTCAGTGGTGGTGTTGATACGTCGTTTATTCCACTGATTCTCTGTCAATTCTTTCATATTGAAGTGCAGAGCCTTACACTAAACTTTGGAGGAATTCACAGTGATGGAGTTGCTGATGATGCACGTGACATTCGTCAAAACTTGTCTATGTTTGGTATATCCAATCCAAAGTTTAAAGACATGCGCGTAGAACTCGGCGAATACTTTATTCCATTGCTCATGGGTGATGTTATAGTGCCAGGATCACCGGGTATTTTCCCGAACTCATCGTTAAGTCGTATTCTCATGGTCAAGGCTTTAGCACAAGAGCTACCTGAAGCCCAGGTCTATCTTACAGGATCAGCAAAGAATCAGAATAATAATCTACGATTCATGACAGCTGCTTACGAATATCTTGGCAATAAACCACTATGGTCACCTACATTTACATGGGAAGAAATATTCAAACGACAAGATTGCCTCGATGTTATTCGACTATGTACCGGTCATGATTTATCAAGTCGATCTGGAAAAGATGATCCGTGTACAAGTGGTGACGAAACATTTCTCAAGAAGGAAGAAGAAGATGGTAATAGAAGTTGTCTAGATTACGACTTTCCTGTTCATATTCCATTGATGCTGTCGCCTCGAAAAGTACAGCTGAGTTTCGTAGAAGGACGACCGGTGGCTATTGATGAGCAACGATTGGATTTTGTTAAACTCGTCGGAGAATTAAACAAGATCGGTGTGGAATATGGTCTTCCCTGGAAAGCGTCTGTTGAATCGCGTCCAACTGGCAAAGGCGAAATTGAATGGAATCTCACGCCCGGTGTTGATGCATTGCGAGAAGCAATGTCTCGATTGCGCGCTGCATGTGTACCGCCTCGAATGCATCAAGAGCTATTTCGGTTCAATGCTCAATTGGCCGAAGACATACTTCGGGGTGGATTACACAATCCAACAACAGTAGCCTATTTCAATGTTATTCAAGAGCTATGTATTAATATTACTGGATCAGTTGAACTAACATTCTATCCAGGCTTTGTTCGTGCTAGTCGGCCGAAACCTGAGAGACCGATAACAGTCGCTGAAGCCACATGTGGACATTTGCCACAACCAGATAATGCTTTGGATTCAGTAAATGCTCTAATTGCACATAATGTTGTTGGGCAAGCTTTCCGCAGGAAGAAACAAAGCCGAGACAATGATAACCAGTCATCTGCAAAATATGCGAAGATAATCTGATTCGGATCTTATTTTACTTTTTTGCATTGAACTGTACGACTAAATAGGTGTTCTTTTTTGTTCGTTTGCTCCTTATCATGACCTGTAAAACCATACAATATCATAAACATCATCTACCCCGATAGAGCTTTCTCTATCTATTCTGATATCCTTATTATTCTCTACATATACTCAAATATGCTTGCTTGTTTCATTGGAGATAACCTGAACGAGTATGTTTGTCTCCGTTATTTTTTTGTCCAGTTGATGTCTTTAGCGTGCTAATAAAGAAGGCAAATGCATATGGAGGCATATGCATTTTAGGATTCTTTGATTTTTCCTTATATGAATGTCCTGGTTTTGAGTAAATATTTGTGAATAAGAATCAGATATACTCTGTTTTTGGCATGATCAATGTTTTCAAAATTACATCATTTTCAACTGCGAAAAGATGATTTTTTAGTTGATTGCAAATACTCATATGGGTATGAATACAAGGCGCTCTTGTTCCAACGTTATACATACGAGCAATATATTTTACATAAAGTTAAATCAAAACATCAACAAATGAATAATAGATTTATGGAATCCTGAACGAATTATCTTTATCATGATGTACCCGTTATTATACAGGTAACCGCGAATATCATGCAGCCCTCCTATTTAGGTAGCAATGTGCCTCTATCTTTAGTGTGTTTATTTTAATCATATTCATTTACTCAGGTTAATTGGAAGAACTACCAGTGGTCATTACGTAGAATATAAGTGAAGTCAGATTTTACTACTATAAAGATTTCAATATTTGCTTCATTTATAATTATCATTATAAGAGACTCGTTCACTAGTAAATAAATTCAGAATAGTTCGATTCTTGAATGACTATCATTTGCCCCAAATTGAAGTCCCCAAATCGATCCCCCAAAAAAATCCCCATTTGGGGATGATAAAACAATTCTGGTAACCAAATGAGGATTTTAATTTCGGGATTTTTGTATCATGAGATACACTGTGTATGCTGTAATTTAATCGCATCTTGCTTCTCGTAC
>CAJNYU010004012.1:0-20676 GCA_905331475.1 Rotaria socialis | reverse complement strand
GATCAAGACATATTGCGACACCATGAGCCTTTCGTGTTTTCATTTCATGTGGTGCGCCTGAATAGATCATCGTGTAGTCGTTAACTACTTTTACACCAGCATCACACATACATGTTTTACTTGATGCGGCCACTTGTATTCTATATTGTTTCAATTGATTGGTTATAATTTCTTTCTTTGATTGTTTCACACACGATCTAACGTTCCACCCACCGAAAAAGACATGATTTTGTGCATTTACGCACCGATAATGTTTCTTTTCGTTAGCAATAATTGTTTAATGTCCAACTAGAGGTCGCTAGTCTCATGACCAGACGAGTGGCTACCAGCAGCACAGGGTCGCCTCCAACAACTATACGAAGATAGTCGTTGGCCCCTGTGGAAGTTTAAAACTTCCCCGGCAGGCTAAAGAACTATTTAATTTACGAGCACGCTTGGTAAGACACATTGCAGGTCCGCCAAAATTCTTATCCAGTTATGTCGACAGCAAAGTATCGATAGATATAAAGAAAATAATGTTTATTTTATGAAGCAGATGCCAGAAGTTCTTATGAAAACAATATGTTAAAAGACAATTAGTCAAGCAAGAAACTATTTGGATTAAGAAAGACAGAGCTGTCAATTATCATTTGACTCACTTAATCTAATTCTGATTTTCGTGATTAAGAAAAATAATTCTATGGTTAAACCAAACGATTAATTATCATATGGAATATATGTTCTCAAAAATAAACTCACTGAACTGATGTCAGACGAAAATTTCTGATCTTTAGCGCTCGTTAAATACGAGCAGAAAAATGTCTGCTGAGAAATATGATGGCTACTGTATGAATAGCTTTCGTTCGGAAAAAGAAAGATAGATGTAATATCTGCTATTCAATACAGTACAATAGTGAGAACAAGATGAACTTAAGAGTTTTTTTTAGCTCATTGATCAACCGATTAAGTGAAATGTTACTGGATATGTTGAAAAGTGAACATGATGAGCGGTACTTTTCCATCGGTTTAAAATTCGGATATGATAAATCGATAAAAAGAATTATCTTCGCTGGATCAGGCAAATTTAACGCCTCCGGTGGTTTTATATCGTTATAAAGTTAGATGCGCTTTCTTAACAGCACCGATTTCTATCAATTGATCTGATACTAGTTAGCAAATAAATTCGAAACAAAATTTATTAATCTCCGTAAATGTATAGTTCTTGTTCATTTTTTGTTTCGAAGCAATTTGAATGCATTAATTTCAATTCAGTTGAAATAAAAACTTAATAGTATCAGTACAATTACTAATTCTATAAAGATATGAAATTATATGCGCTAGCTTTGCCTTTTATCATGTCCACTTTTCATGAAGTCAGTTGACTACTGAACTGAAAAAAACATCTTCCCTTCCTCCTTCTAATTCTCTCGATTATCGTGTGTTGAATAATAGATGTTGCAACTGTCTATCTATCTGTTTCTTAACGAAAGCTATTCTCGTAAAATAGACATACATTGTTGCACTGACGTTTCTAATACCTCATCCTATTTTAAATACGAACAGAGATTACTATTGAAAAGGCGTCAGATCTACTAAAGTTCTTCATGAATACAATCAATGATAAGAAAAGTACTAGTTTTATGCTAGAGAAATTTCATCAAATAAATGTTGCAATATTTTGAGGAAATTTTGATTTATTGTATTAGTAACATACGTTTAATTAAGAAATAAAGATCAAAATAGAATTATTTGAAATGTATCCTTCGTGTTTTATTAATCGACTCAAAGCGCCATCGAATCTATGATATAAACCATTGGACAATTCTTCAGAGTATGATTGACAGAGTTTCGATTTTCATTCTCATTTTATTCAGTCGTCTTGAATTAACAGTCTTTCGTATGTTCGTGTACGAAAAGAATAATACAGGAGAACGAAACAAAAAAACAGAAAGCAAACATTTTATCAACAACAGCAACAGCATAGAAATTATAATAAAAAAAATCGTCACGTTGAGAACGATATTTGATATATTGCTTTTTATAGGCTTATTCGAACTATAAATTCATCTTACCAATCTATACTAATATACTTTCGAATATATCCCGTTGGCGCATAAGTTCTGAGAATTTTTTTTTCTGGTTTAACAATAACTTTATTTTTCAACAAAGATATGCAACATCAATCACAATCAACAATATAATCGCCATTGTTTTATTTGTATCTTTTTTGTTCTTCCATTTACTTTTATAGGAAATGGCCGCCAGAGTATCAAACCGCCTTTTTTCACATAAATTAAATGAAGTTCCAGTCCATTTACAAACGCCTACATTCGCATTGAAATGGTGTGAAGAGATAAAAAAGCCTCCAGCAGTAACTAAATAAATTTTGAATTGATGAAATCTATACATTTTTCATAGGTTCCAATCATCGTCAATTTATCTATAGATTCAAAAGGTTTTTATCTAATATGCGTGAATAGAGTCAAAAAAGTATGTCTGTATGAATTTCTGGAAAGAAAGTACTCTTCTTAATGATTACGTTTTTTTGCTTCAAGGAAGTCGAATGTTTTGACCTTGCATTAATTCATGATACACGTACAGGTTCACAAGTTTCCCTTCCTCAAGTAAAATAAAAACTCGTTTTGAAATTAAAAAAAAACTCTTTGACTAAATTAATAATACCAGGGTGGTGTAGAATATTTTGATCAAAATCATATTGGCCTACTCGATGTTCCAGTTACATCGAAATGGCTTACAATTTATTATGGAAATACATTTGTTGCTTCTGAATTACGCATAGTTCATTTTTATTTTGAATCACCAAGTCTTGCTCGAGTATTATAAATATTAACAAAAAAAAAACTATCATATTCTATAGTTGAAATAATTTCTCTATTCAATAGGAATGGACTGAAAAATTATTTCAATTGGGACACAATCAAATTTTGAGAAATTTATCCAGTTTAGATTGTCTTGAAAAAATTCATTCAAAGATCATTCATGGTTTAATTGATTTAGATAAAAGAAAGATTCCTGTTCGAAAGTATGTTACTTCTAAATTTCGTTCATTTATTTCTTCTTTTCATCTTTTTATATTTCATAGTTTAGTTCAATTTTTATGTAAAAATAATCGTGATTCATCTAAAGTAAGAGAAATACATCAGAGATTAGAATCTTTAAAATTAAATATAATCGTAAGTGTAAAGAACATTATCAAAGCAATTTATTTATCTGCAACAATTCATCCATTAGGATTCTACGATTGATCCAAATGAATTTACTTTCAATAAATTTTTTTCTTTATATATGAATTTGATTCAATGTCATGAAATTGAAAAGTTATTCAATGCAATGTAAGTCTTTTTTTTCTATGTAAACTTAGCACAAGAGTCACTCAAGTGTCATACTAATTTTTTAAATCAGTATTATATGCACAAAGATGAATTATTTTGTATTTTGCATTACCACTACTCAGATACTACATTTGTAAGAAATCTTCTATGTCTATGTCATGATCCTTCTCAGGAAGCGTGTATATCAATGATATATACAAGCAAGTTGAATGTTCTTCTTCCAGGATAGGAACAGTCGAATTATCGAAAACGTTTATTATAAGTTATTCTTATAATAATCTGTTACCAATGTGAAATTTCTAATTGAAATTCAGACGATCATTTACCCTAGCACCAATGAACGAATGAAGATATTGGCTGAAAAAATAACTATTTAAAGCAAGACGTTTCTTAAAATTAAATTGAGTTTTTCTATGCTCTTATTTCATTATAATTTACACGATATAGTGAGTTAAATTCGAGAATCTGACTTCAATCGGGGGGGGGGGGGGGGGGGCAACGGTTTGGTTTNCCCCCCCCCCCCCCCCCCCCCCCCCCCCCCCCCCCCCCCCCCCCCCCCCCCCCCCCCCCCCCCCAGAAACTGATTGCATTTCTAAAGTCTCTAATGATTTACATACATTTCGTCTTTATTTAAAAAAAATAATAATTTCATTAATATAATGATATATCAACTTGTTATTTCTAGTTTTAAGAAACACAGACAAAATACATTTCTTTAACTTTCATCAAATAGATTTTCGAGTTCCGAAGTATCATTAAAAACGTTAATTAGCTTATTAAGAATGGCAAATTCATAGTTTTATCTTACTTAGAGGAAGTATGTTCTATGATTTAAATTCATTTTCAAAGAAATGAAAATCGAAAACGATTATGAAATTAGATTATTTTTTAATACATTATTGGAAAGTTGCTAGAATTTAAATAATATTAAAAGATATGAAAATCAATGATATGCATGCATAGTATGAACTTAGAATTTCATTTTTATCATAGAGGTGGAATAGATTGCCAGTATCTTAATGTGGAAAACGTGAAAGTGTTTTTGAAAAAGCAAAAAGAAACACTTAATGATGCAACTGAAATGGATCTTTATGAAATAAAAGCAAACGATGTAATTAAAAAATATTCCGAACACGACGAATATGAGAGAGAAAAAGGTTCTATTAACAATTTATATCCATTTACTAGAGAATCCTTTTTTCTTTTTGTTTTAAAAAATATTTACAGGAATGTCTAATGAATCATTTCTACGATATTTACTCAGCTTTGATAATTTAATTGTTGATCCAAAAAAATTCGATCTCTGTATGAATATGGATAAACCTTTAGCACATTATTTTATTTCGTCATCTCATAATACATACCTGACAGGTTAGTTGTCATATTTGTTTTTGTAAATCTAATGATTTTCAATAAGTAAAATGAAATTTTCTTTTTTTGAAAAGGGTATCAATGGACTGGACGTTCAAGTATTGAGATGTATCGACAAGTATTATTAACTGGATGTCGATGTATTGAATTGGATGTACTTGATTCGGAAAAGAAAAGTGATGAACCTGAAATAAAACATAAAAATACACCGGTTAAGCCTGTACTCTTTATTGAAGTGATTGTTGCTATTAAAGAATATGCTTTTAAAGTGACTCCATATCCATTAGTACTATCAATCGAGAATCATTGCAGGTAAATTAGATAAACGAATATTTTCAAAGTGAAAAAAACAGCAAAAACACATGTCATTCTATTCTTCAAATCTAGTGCTAAAACTCAAGCTAAAATGGCTCAATACTTCGTTGATGTATTCGGTAAAAATCTTATAACTGAACCACTTAAAACTCATCCATGTGATGGAAACTATCCATTACCAAGTCCAAATGATTTGAAATATAAAATTTTAATTAAAAATAAAAAAATCAGTACCAACTCACCTTCACCAGTTAGCAATAACAATAATCATCAAATAGGTAATCAAACACCAGATGCAATATCAGCAACTACTAGTAGTGATACAAGTAGTGATATAGGTAAGCTGCGCTGTCATCAACAATTACTGAATGCAAGTCCTCGTCATTGTTTTCTTAATAATGATCCTGATGAATTGGCAGAATGTACAGATGTTAATGAAAAAAATTCAAGCGAAAATCCCCCATCCGACGGTGATACCATTTGTGAATCTAAGGCAACAAAAGCTATGTCGGACCTGGTTCATTATCTAGTACCGGTATCATTTAAAAGCTTAGCAAAAGCAGAACAACTTAGTAAGAGCTTTGAAATGTCATCATTTTCTGAAGATAGAGCGTTAAGTTTAATTCGTGAACAAGCAAAAGAATTTGTTGCTTATAATCAACGACAAATAAGCCGAATATATCCACGTGGTACACGTTTAGAATCAAGCAATTATAATCCATATATGTATTGGCTTGTTGGATGTCAAATGTGTGCATTGAATTATCAAACATTAGGTAAGACAAAGCATACAAATCTATAATAATTCACTTTTGTAGAATTCATATTATATTTTTTGAAAGAAAAATCTAGTGAATGTAAGTTTTTTTTGACATTTTTCCATGCAAACAATTAGACAACATAATCAATTATTATTAACAATGCTTCTGATGAAAATGAGAACAATCGATGTCTAACTTCTTTTACAGAAATCTTTAGAAATCAAAAAGAAAATTACTCAATTGTATTCACAGTAAAAGTTAAAGTATAATAGAACATCCATAAAATGTGTTCAACATTGAATTAACTTGATCTACTAGTAGTCCATATGATCAGCATAAAAACAATCTTATTGTAACTTTAGGAAATAACTAATACCAGTGCTTCAGAGCTTATTAAAATAATATTTAATCATACGTTGAGATCTACTGTCGATATCATGAGTGTATAACGATTGAAGTTGGCTAGCTAGTATAGCCTGTTCGACAATTTTCGCTTAGCATATTCTCCATTAGTATAGTAAGACTATAGTATTACATTTCAAATCAATATATTTGAACTGTGATTGAAATTTTTCTTAAATAAATTGATTATTTTTAGATGTGCCGATGCAACTTAATTTAGGTTTATTTTCATTCAACAACGCTTGTGGTTATATAGAAAAACCACCAACATTATGCCAGTTAAAAAATTCTTTTGATCCAAAAGCTCGAACGAACGTTGAAAACGTTGCTGGTTATGAAATCGACATAAAAGTTATATCTGGTCAATTCTTGTGTCAAGATCGTGAGCCAACCTTTGTTGATGTTCAACTGTATGGAATGTATGGTGATATGAATAAAAGACATGAATTTCTTGTGCGTTCGAAACACTGGAATGGTTTTCAAGCTATTTATGATAATACTAGTACCGATTCGAATAAATACCCTATTAGATTTCCAAACGTTAGTTTACCGGACATGGCTGGACTTCGTTTTGCTGTCTCAAGTGAAGATGGAACATTTATTGGACAAAGCTTTATACCTATTGCTCATATACAACCTGGCTATCGTTATGTTGTATTACGAAATCAAATGAATATACCTATTAATGCATCAAGTTTATTCATATTTATTCGAATAAATATTCATATTAAACCTGAAGATCAAGAAATTGCAAAGAAACTTGTTCAACCACTTACGAATCAACCTATACATAAAAATAAATTAGAACAAGATTTAAATAAACAGACTTCTTGTGAGGATATCGTTCCGACACTATTAGTACGAAATCATAGTTCAACATCGATGGAATCAGCAGTTATATTTAGAGAACAAACTGAAAAAATTTCAACTAATGAAACAAAAATGTATGAAAAACATTTAGTTCCTGCTAGTAGATTGCATGACAGAAAAACTTTATGCAAAGTACTTTCATTACATGATATTTTAACAAAAGAAATTATCAAAGGGGATCGAAATATGGAAAGCAAATTACGGCGTGTATCAGTTGATTTTCACAAGGTATTTATTTAAGGTTCAATTCTTTTACTAAAACTTTTTGTCACCGATTTCGAAGAGAAATATTCGAATAGTCATAGGCGATTGATATCAAATTTCATTTAAACATTTCATAATTCGTCAGAATGATATGTTGTATCAAATTAAATTTTACGAAATTATCTACTGATATGTAGAATTTTCCGGAAATGTAGTACAAACAGAAAGACGTATTACTGATTGATGTTTTAGAATTGTGTACTGACTTTTGTGAACAAGGACAGTTTTAAATATATAGCTATATACTTAAATATTTCTGTTAGACCATTTTGTGTTTGAAGAACTGGTTTTCAAGTATGGAAGTCTCCCCAGACATTGAGTAGATTTTCGGAAAATGAAATGAGAAAATTCCTGATTGTTTAACAAGCTTTATGACATCTTTGTAGCCGGTTTTCGATTTCAAGTGCGAGAAAAAGAGTGAATTACACCGTTTTCATTATGCTGTTTACACGATTGTTCTGATTGAGCTCCGAAAGTTAGGAAAATGGATTGTCCGAATTTGAATTCGAAATCGTACACAGAATTGTTATGTAAAATTATAAGTTTCTTATGAAAAGCTCTGAACTTTTGCTTGAATCATATCCTGAAATATTAGCATCGAATCTACTCAGGCACATAAGCGACAAAGAAGACAGAATTGTATCATAACTGTACATTAACATAGGCACAACGAGAAACACCGAGGTTTTTTGCAGCTAAATAATCAGAAAATGTTTATGTTCATGTAAAAAGTTAAATTGAGAATTTAAAAAAAAAAGATTATCACTACAATACTGTAGAGGGACCAGCTCATCAACATGCAAAATCCTATATAAATCCATGATCTTCATAGACATGAATTAAAAAGCCAAATTTCTGTTAGATTATTTGTAGCTGCTCAGAGTATGTCGAACGCACTGAATTTTAACTATAAAGCAATTATCTAGTTGTAAGTCTTCCTTAGTAGTCATGTGAATGTAATCTGTAGTTCTTATAGTGTTCAAATAATGTATACTTTAATTTATTCTCGTATTACAGAAAATTGAAAAACAAGAAGCTCGTTTTCAACAATGTCTTAATCTTCAGCATGATCAAGCATATTCTCATGGGGAAAGACCTCGAACGGCAAGCGTTATTCAAGGAAAAGTGATTCTCAAATTTATAAAATTAATTGATTCGTTCTAAGTTGAAGTAATCTTTTTTCAAAGGATGTTAAAGAATCTGAAGAAACTTTACTTGAACTTTATTCAACAAAATTTCATCTACAAGAAGAATTAGAATGTAAAAATTTCAATGAAGTTGGTATTTTCTAAAAATCTAAATATCTATTAGAAAGTTTTTCCATCGAATTGATTGTTTCTTTAAGTATTATAAAGCAGTAGATGGCAAAATAAAAGCTGATTACAATAAACAAATGCGTCAAATTGATAATATTCTTCAAGAGTAAGTGTAAACATCAAATTACTATTTCTAGTACCAATCATTTTGATTATTAGAGAAAAAAATCGTGTAAATGAAGAAGTTAAATTACAAAAGAAGAAAGAAGAGATT
The DNA here is from genome assembly GCA_905331475.1 of Rotaria socialis. Classification (NCBI taxonomy): domain Eukaryota; kingdom Metazoa; phylum Rotifera; class Eurotatoria; order Philodinida; family Philodinidae; genus Rotaria; species Rotaria socialis. The sequence goes on along the minus strand of CAJNYU010004012.1, from coordinate 11,831 downwards.
GAGATTGAAAAAACAGAAAACAATCGGTATGTTGACAAACCTTGTATTCGAACAATCAATCCGTTAATTGTTTTATTTTAGAGATAAGGTTTTAAAATTGAAAGGAGAAAGTGTTCAATCAAATTCCAAAGCTAGCGCATGCCTTATTCAAAAGGTAAAACTATCATCATTGTTTTTCCTTAATACATATATAGATATAAAATTCCTAAAATGATTCTACTAGATTCTTTGGTAGAGTTTCATTTATTTTCGTCATCGATTATAAAAAGCTTATTGCTACTTTGGACAGAGAACTCGACTTCTAGCTAGAATATTGAAAGACCAAAAATAATTTACAGTATTTCTGAAAAATCCCAAATTAGATTTATCAACTACTAGAATTCTTTATTATCAGTTGGTTATAATAACTAAGACTAAGATAGTTATGACATCGCTACAATATGAAATATTTTCAATTTTTCTAAGATGTCTATTTTTTATGCCATAAAAAATGAAAAAACATTCGGGTACCTTTCTTTCTCATGTTGAAAATATTTGTTCTCGCTATTGCTCAGGGTAATTTAAATAGAATTCTAAGTAGAAACTCTGAAAAGAAGACAAAGATCATTTTTCTATTAAATGCATCAACGAGAGCATTCTTTCGGCTCTTTATTGTCAACATGAAACGTTCAAAATCGAATTATTCAAAAAGAATATTCTCATATACTTTTCTTTAGTGCTTGAATTTTTCAGTATGGTTTTGCTTGATTTACTTCTTGTAATCGGCAGAATTATGTACCAACAAATACTCAAATCATTGTAAGATATTTTAACTATCCCTTTGATATTACAGAAACATTTGAGTATGCACCTAACTTTGACTATCATCTTTAAATACTCTAGGCGGAAATGAAATATTGTACTAAAGTCACTATTTACGTTTTTGTTTTGATTTGCGTTTACATTAGCAAAGGAAATTGAAAATAAACCGAATTGATTAAATTTAGAAGCTACTATAAATAAATTCAATTTGTTTTGATTAAGCTTGAATTAATGCATGAAGAAGTAAAAGATATACTTACAAGAAATTTAAAAACAAATCTCAATGAAATTGAAGAGTACAAATGCATGGTAAGTAACGTTAGATATTCACGTTCTTTTTTGTCTTTTAAACTTAAAAAAATACTATCATTTTCTAGGAACTGCAAAAATGTCTTGAAAAATATTATAATCGATTCGAGAGGGTTCAATATAAATTACAACAATGGATGAAGGCTGCTGAAGCTGCTCTACTAACTGGTAGTTCATTATTCCCACATAATTCCAGAATGAAAATAAGTACTTCATTATGCGCGCTTTCCTATCCTTCAGAAGAAGTTACCAAAACAAACTCTGAACCATGATGACGAAATATGTAGCTATCAATAATACAATTAAGTCGTCACTTACTTTGTAAATATGCTTTTTTTGAGACTCAAATATAATTTCTTCATTTGACACTGCCACTTGCTCGGTTCGTAGAAAATAAAAATAAAAATCTTTCATTATTTTCTCATAAAAGGTAAACTACTATATCTATCTTTAAAAGTCACTTTGTAATAATGATACTTAATTTTTCGAATTTGAAAAGTGATTATTTTACTATTTTTGTTTTATTTTCGCGGACAAATTTCTTACAAAGAAACTCTGGTGAGTTTCTTATGTTGAGAGAAAGATTTCATTTATCACCAAAACTGAATGGATGAAATTTATTGCACATATCCTGTCACGAAAATATGAATCAGTGCAAATAAACCGATCTTTTTCAATTGAGTTACGAACGTTTCATTACCTATGGAAAACTCTTCTTGCAATTAACGAGAGCTTTGTTATGAAAAAAAAAGTCTAATATCTGACATATATATATATATATAAAGGAGACATACTTCGACCTTCTTTTATTCATTTTTTACTACTTTTGAACAAAGCATGTGATGTAGATCATTTTATTTTCTAACATATATCGCAAAAAAGAGACAGAATTCGAGTAAAATTGTCGTATCGTCAACCAATTTGTTTATAGTAACCATAAAACAATACATTTGGTTGTATTTAACTAATGATAAATTTTGATACCACTCATGACAATTGATCACACTTTTGCATGCTTAGAAAACGTTGTGAGTAATATGAACATTCTTTTTGGTAGATTTTGATTCGTCTGTCGTTTTTTGTGCAGAAATTAAATAAGAAAAGAGAGTCACGAATTTGTTGGTAGATCTTGGCAATCAATTAGTATCTTTTATTATATGGAGATATTTTAGTACAATGAGAACGGTACAGTTTTTCAGAAGTGGACTCTCACACGTAATCAATAGCTATAAATAAAACATTGATATGTATGATATTTTGAAGTTTCCTTCTAAACAGTGCAATCAAAACATTTTAAAAAGCGAATCGATCATAGAAAGTGACTGAATTCGTCGAAGAAAAACACGCTTAAGAGTGGACGTAATTTTTTGTTTTTATTGAGAAAATTTATTTATTCCTCAATTGATAAAAACAAATATCAATTAGCTACCGATATTTTCAAACAAAGTCACATCGATAAATCCAAATGTTTATTTCTTCAGAAAAGCAAGAAAAGAACATTAGATTGTATTTTTATTCAGTAATTATCCGTCTAGTATCAAACAAACATGCAATCAATGTATTATATATTTCAAACTGATATTTCAATTAGTACGAAAAAGGAAACAAAAGCTTGAGTAAAACATAATGATAAACCAAACGTGATCTATTTTTTAATCTCATTGCTGACGAGAAAAATAATCAATATTCTTTTGTTCTTCTTGTTGTTTTGATGCTACAACTTGTCTGCAAACATGCATCTCATGTCGAAGTCTCCTTAATTGATCATTGTCAAAACCTTGTTGTACTTGATTATTCTTTTCTGCTATAAATGTTTGTTTAAGTTGATTGAAATGTGTTTTATATTCTTCAAGATAAGCACTCATTTTCATTAAATGTTGTTTTAATTTTAAATTATCTTCTTCATATTGACGATTCAATGAAATAAATGAACGAAGTTGTTCAGTTAATCTTCGATTTTCACTATAAGCTCGTAGTAATTGTTGATTAGCACTTTGAATAAGATTTTGCCGATGAAAACATTCTTGACATGGTTCTTGCCGTTGTGGAGTCCGTATTGATTGACAGCTATTTCTTTTATTTACAATAGCATATTCAGGAATTGAAGGTTTTTGAGTATGACGAGTTATAAATGTGGAACTACGTTTCCGATACAAATGTTGAAGAGATGGTGAACGAAAGGATTCTATTTGTAAGTTAAGTAAGGTATTAATAAATAGAAATAGAGAAAATAATCTTACCATTGTCTTCATTCGTATGATCTGATAGAATTAATTCATCTGATGAACGACTAAAGGAACCTGGTTCACGATCTTTTATTTTACTTTTAACGTGATCGGACAATTGAATAATTGGTTGATGATGTTGCATTTTATTTCAATTATAATAACTCGATTACGAGTGTATTTTACTTCTTGTCAGTTAATTTGAAAAAAAAATTGGTATGTTCTGTTTTTTCTTCTTCTTTAGGATAGAAGAAATATTTAATTTATTTAATATTGTCTTTTTCTTTTTTTTCTCTGTTTTTTTAGTTACTTTTCTATCATTACATTTCACAGATGGCACACACAGGGAAAAAAATAGAACTGTTTATCCATGATATTTGAGTGCTCTTTTATTCTATTATTTTACTAGGCGTCATAGAAAGAGTAACATAGAGCGAACCAAAAAAAGAAACGACGATTATATTTTAAAATAGTGCTATCATTGTTACTGAGAGTTGCAACGTTTGGCTCAATGTCACAGCTTACTAACAGTATAAATTGAAGAGCAGGATCTAAGTTTTTTTTATTTGAATGAAATCATTTTCTGCTTGGAATCTAATTATTACTAGCACAGATATTTCTGAAAGTTAGAAGTATGCTAACAAATTTTTTTCCCTCTCTGTTACTAAGTGAAATAAAATTTTGTATTTTTCTAAGCAAGAATTTATATTTATCTGCATGACAAAGTTTCGATTTAGTTAATAAGCTTACCTTATGTTCATGTTCCGATGAATACTATCCTGCATAGTGTGAAATTTTCTGTAGAATCGTAATCATATTAATTAAATAAAGTAATCTAAACCAAGCTTTCTTATTTGTAAATAAATCAAGTGACGAGGCATATTCAGACACATAAAATAATATCTTGATTAACTGCCGAACATATGTCGTCTCAAGATTACGAAAACTATTAAGATTTTAAATGCTTAGAAACTTGATAAAAGCTCCCGAAAACAAAAAGTTGCCGTAACACAAAAACAAAATTCAGAAAATGACACGGGCTTCAAGCGAGAAATATAATCGTAGTATCCAATGATCGCCAATGTTAGGTTAGAGGTGGTGCTTGTTGAAATTAGAAACTCTGCTTGATAATTGTCTGTATATGTCCCACTTGAGGAAAATGTTGCCATGAATAGCCGTAAGTATCATCATATTAAAGAATATACAAATTTATTTTTATGATCACTGTGTAAAATAGAGTATATAATCTTCCGATATCACACGAATCATGAATACTTTATCACCATTGTAGATTCTTGCTGCTACAAACATTGAAGTGTACTTTTGATTTCCTATACCTTCAGGTACAAGAATATCATCGTTGATATATGAATTAGGAGTGTCTGATATGCGCCGCTATCACAATCCTTCTGTTGATAAGTGACATCTATTGAAAACATTTTTATATTATCTGTACGTATTTACAAATAGAAACTGTGCAATACAATTCTAACTTGTAATTTGAATAAATAAATAAATACTGTTGGAAAAAAATTTACTCATTTTCAAGGATAAACATTGGTTTATATATACCTATTTAAGAAAACGCGTCAAGCCTTAGATAAGCATAACAACACCAATCATACTTATTTTATACGTCCCTGATAAAAAAAAATTCGAAAGAACGCAAAAACGAGTTCATTTCTTAATGTTGATCTTTGGACGATTCTAACTTTCATCATTTTAGGTATTGTATTTATTTTTCTTCAAACATTCTATTACGTGTCTCATCAGACAAATGGCTAATATTTCATCTGGTAAAAAACCGTTAACTCTATTGGAAGTTAAAGATTTAGTTGAAAAGGAAAAAAAATGTGTTATCGTAATTAATAATCGAGTATATGATGTAACAAAATTTATTGATGAGGTTTGCTATTAATCTATGTTTTTCTGACTGTTTATTATATTAAAAATGTTTTATTGTTATAGCACCCAGGTGGTGAAGAAGTTCTAAAAGAGCAACAGGGTAGAGATGCGTCAAGTGCGTTTGAAGATGTTGGACATAGTTCTGATGCACGTGAACAAATGAAACAATTTGAAATAGCTGAGCTTCATTCAGTAACTTTATTTATTTGACTTTTATTGAATTATTTCATTTGAATGACTTTTTTCAGGATGACGGCAAGATACCCGTTAAGGTTAAAAAAAAATGAATTGAATAATTCAAAAAATAAACTATAATATACTTTATTTAGCCTCGTCCTTTCATCGGTTACAATGAAACGAGTGGTGGTGGTGGTATGTCTTGGATGAAATTGGCTATTCCTCTTCTGATAGTGACTTTGGCTATTATTTATTTCAGATTTACGGCAGCAAAAAATTGAGCCGTTAACGAACTATGAAAACCAATTTTAATTTTTTTCCGTCTTTATCTTATCAAAGTTTTTTATTGTGATTATTTCAAAAAAAAAAGCAACAGATCTAGATAACACTGCTATATTAAAAAATGAAATATATTTGACTCGGCTGAATTCTTTTTTTTATAGATACTTTCTTTCTTTTTCTTTTTCTTTTACCTTTAACCATCTTGTTGACAACACGATGGCAGAAGATCAATTAGCATATATTGATAAAATGACAAATGTTGAATTACGTGCTGAACTAAAACGGCGTGGTTGTTCGACTTCAGGAATTAAAAAAGATCTTATAGCTAAATTGTATGCTGCTATACATAAGGAAACTGAAAATTCATCATTAAATAACTCAGTTGAACTTCCACAGATTGAAACACCTATTGATGATCAAGTAAAAGAAAGACCTTGAAAGAAATGATGAAATTTAAATACTGCTTTACTTCAGGCTACTCTTCAATATTCATCTTCTGCGTCAACAATAGCTAGTCCACAAAAATTACCCATATCGTCATCTGTTGAACATCACCAATTATCACCAATGAATGTTGCTAACGTGAATGATACTTCGATTGTTTCTTCAACACCGGAGAGACAAACACGAGCACGTAACAAAAAGTCTTCCATCAATTGCTCATCAAATGAAAATTTAAATACAACATCGAAGCAACAATTGATCAACAGTGAACAAAACGTTTTGGATCTGTCAATCAATGGAAACAACGTAGAGGTCAAATCGTCTGTGAGTAAGAGTATTGAGGAAGAGAAGAAAGATATAGAAAAAATAGTAGGAGAAGGAGGAGCAGGAGAGTCACATGCACCATCTGTTGGCAGTAATAGTGCCAAGTTAGAGTCTATTCTTAAAGAAAACCCGTTGCCCGACGAACAACAGCGTTTAAATGAGACGAAGTCAGAACAACAACAAGATAACCAATCAGTAACAATTGCTAAAGAACCAAAGCCGGTCACACATGTAGCCAATGATGATATGAAGTAAAGTTTCTCTAAACAAGAAAAAAACTTTTCAATAAGTTAATTTCTATTTTAAGAAATCAGAATGAAGTGATTGATCGGCCATCGCATGCGGATTTATCTACTGATTTTATAAAAGCAGCTACAATCGAACGATCAGAGATTATAAAGGGTAAATAGTTTTTTTTTTTATAAATAATATGTAAAATTTATCAGCACTATTACCAAATCTAAGCAAATCAAAGTTTAGTCAAACTCTATCTACTGAAACGTTTAAATTTAACTAGCAATCACAGATAACAGAAAATGAGTATCTCTCAAATCGGGAATCATCGCATTAAAAATGTTTCATCGGTCAAACTATGTAAAAATCGGTTGTTGTCTAGATTTAAATACTTTGATTTCTAGTAGGATAGTTTTTTAGTTGCTTTCATTTTCGTGTAGTTCCTAGTATTAATAGCTTCATTTAAGTAATATCTTTTCTTTTTCAAGAAGACGAACCAACACCGGTTAATAGTCCAATCGTAAAAACAGCTGCACAACAATCACAACTTAAAACGAATTGTTCTCAACTATCACCAACAATGAAAGGTCTTAATCGATCAACAAATAATAAAATAAATTTATCATCTGAAATTCTTAAAGTAAATTAAATATTTTCTAACAGAAGAACATTTCCATCTGATATCTGCTATTGTAGTTCATAATTTCAGTGAGAAATTTTGAAAGACTTCAGACTACTATTGTTAAAACTCAAAACACAAAAATATGAATATTTGCGTTGAGAAAAACTTGGGAGAGTAATTCCATTGTACAATGTTGTCATTGTAGTATCTAGTTTACTGAAAATTTTTCTACTTATTAAAAGAAAAAAAATGATATCAGTTGGAAAAGGTATTTTTAAATGATATAAAATTAGATTTTTTGTTTTGTTCACTTAGACATTGATTCCTGACATAAGTTTGTTACCAGAATCTGTTGTTAATGATGACTTTGATTCTTCAATAAATGAGCAAACTGATGACGATAATCCTAATAATGGACAAGCAACGAATGAACCGGTATTTGATAAAAATATTAGTACTGATTTTCATCATTCTGATTCGATGACTATTGGAGACTTGGCTGATCAAAAACTTCATACTAATCGAACTGTTGTTATGAATGTTAATGTAAGTGTCATTTTTTAATCATATACAGATTTCTTTAATTAAAAAGCGTCTTCTCATAGATGATTAAACCATCATCATTAAACGATGATATTAATATGAGAAAAAAAACAAATTCAATATCAACATATGCTCCTGCATCATTTGAATCGAAGGTATCAATGGATGGAAAAACAAATAGTACGCCAATTTATATATATATATAACGTTAACAAAGAAACAACATAGTTTCATTATTTAGCTATAATGACAGATGAACCAGTACGAATAAAAAATACGACTGCAGTAAATCAACCATTAAGTCAAATATTGTATATTCGTGGTCTAACTCGTCCATTTAGTCTTCTTCAATTAAAAGAACTCCTTCGTCGTTATGGTACATTGGTAGAGGGAGAATTTTGGCTTGATAAAATAAAAAGTCAATGTTTAGTCACTGTGAATATATTTTTTCTTGATGATTAAATTTCTGTACCTATTTAAAATTATTTGTTTATTCAGTATGATACATTGGAAGAAGCACAAAATGCTCGTGAAGCATTGGACGGATGTCGATGGCCATCAACTAATCCAAAAGCATTATCTATTCGATTTGCACAGCAAACTGAAGTAAAGTTCTCTTTTAGTTTCTGTTCTCTTTTCATTTCAATATTTTATTGGTTTCAGTTGGAATTCAGTAAAACTCATGATTTACCACCGGATCAAATGTCTATTGGTAAACAACTGAAATATTTTATTTTTTGTAAATATCAAATTTGTTCTCTCATATGTAGATTCAGTCGATCGTATTATTCAAGACAAATCAAATACGATATCCTCACGTCGATCTGCTAGTCCAAGTGATGAAAAGAAATCGCACGTGAAGAAAAATAGTTCAGATGTACAAGAATGGGATGTGCCAAAATTAGAGAAAAAGTCATACCATGGATTTTTGATAACTGAAGAAAACGAGCCAGGTTTGTTATCATTAAAAACATGAGGTATGCAATAAAAAGAAAATGCTTTTCAATTTTAGTGAAGCCCACTGAATCACCAACGAAAGGACTCGATGATTATTTTCGTAAAACAAAAACAAAACCATCAATCTATTGGTTACCTTTGACAGAAGAACAAGTATGCAATTTTTAATTTCAAGAAATACTCCACTGATAGTTTGTTTTTCAAAATTTAGATTACTGAAAGAAATCGTGAACTAGCTCAACGTAATTCTGAACGTGATGAAGAACGACGAAAACGAGAACTTGACGAAAATGCACATACATCGAATTCGGTATGAATATATATATCTAACAATCGATTTTATTTTGAAATTCTATACGATTCTTATAGAAATCAAATCATCGATCGTTATCATCAACATCAAAAGAGAAGCGGAAACATAGTTCATCACCATCAAATCAATATTCTAAACGACGTTAAATAGCATGTAAATAGATTAGCTTGTGTTTCTTTATGGATCATATATTAAATTTGACCGAGAAAAAACAAAGATGAACTATGATTTTCAAGGGTGTATCCCTAGTATTTGTATTGTACTTTATCTTCTTCTAAGCAAGAAAATAAAAATAAAAACAAGAAATAATTGTTTTCTTTTTCTTCTTTACTGCTAAATCTGTTTGTTTGCAACTCCGTTGAAGATACGAAAAAATGCATATTACACATATTTAATTCAATCACTTATTCTACAGAATATTATTAAAACTGAACGAACCAAGGCTACTATGTTAGCAACAGATAGATTTGATTTTGCGACTATATGAAGAGGCTTCACAATCAAATAATATTTTACTGGTCATGTGCTCGAAAAAACTGAATAGCTATCTTCATTTTTCAGTTGGTTACAATGTATCTATATCGGGATCACATATACATGTTTATGCACTTAAAATATTACCAGATAAACTTACAGTGAGTACCAAAATTGATCAATCACCTCATTGATTTCTTTTGTTCTATTCATATCTCAAAGGCCAAATGTGTTAGATAGATTTAGTTTTCAGCATATCGTAGTGCATGGTGTCTAGCACTCATATACAAAGTTTTGATTCAAAATACCAATTGGTTCAGTTTTTATTTAAAAAAATTCAACAACACCCCATTTTTCATCGTTCCAAAATTGATCAACCAGTAGAACAAAACAACATGTTTTTGATAAAAAAAAGTTATTTTCACAGTTTTAGTATCTTGTTGGATATCCTTTCATACGGGAACACTCGTACAAACGATTTGGAACAGATTCGACCAGCTTGTTCGTCACGTCTGGTCCGATATTTTGCCATTCGGCTTTAAGTGTTTCTCGGAGTTCTTTTTGGTTTTTTGGCTGCCGCTTTTTCATACGAAGTTCGAGTTCGTCCTAAAGATGTTCTATCGGATTCATGTCCGCCCAGGTTGATCAAAACGGACTCGTTTACGGTCTGTTTATCGACGGTAAACGATGTCAAAACGGTATATTTACGGCAGTAAATAGGTCGTATTTGCCCGTAATACCTGACACAGTAATACGGCACCGTAAACGGGACTGAATTTTTATGGTTTACGCATAGATGTCATAATATCTTTACACTGGGTATCGAGAGGTTTACGTCACAATACCCTATGCAGCAATAGTTTATGGAGTATCCATTCTTAGTGCATCTACAATCTGATGCAACCACATTAAGCGTATCCACATTTGGGTATCCACATTTATGTATATGTATATGTTTTGAAAAGCTGAGGAATTTGAGTTGTTTTGGTGTATCCACTTTTTGGGTATCCACTTTTGGGTATCCACATTTATATATATATATTTTGAAAAGCTGAGGAATTTGAGTTGTTTTGTGGTNAAGTGGATACACCAAAACAACTCAAATTGCTCAGCTTTTCAAAGCATATATATATACATAAATGTGAATACCCAAATGTGGATACCCAAATGTGAATACCCAAATTCGGATACCCAAAAGTGGATGCACCTAATGTGGATACTGTAGCGTGTTTGTGCTAATAAGTCGTTACCGGGTGTAAGGATATTATGACATCACTCGGTTTACGGATGTTTGTCCTCCGTACTCTCATGATAATACGGTCCGTATTACTGCGCCAGATATTACGGCAAACTTTCACCCGTAAAATAGTCGTAAAGTAACCATCCACGGTCGTATACGGACCGTACTGTTCGACCTGGGTGGTGAAAATGGTGGCCAAATCAAATGTTTCACACGATGTTTGCCGAGCCAATTCTTCACGATACGTGAGGTATGTTTTGGATCATTATCGTGTTGAAATACTATGTCCGGTCCCTATTTCAATTTCTTCGACGACTGAAACAAATTTTCAGCCAGAATATCTTTGTACATCTCCCCCGTCATATTATCGTCAATGAAGAACAAATTTTCAACACCGTTCCAAGCAAAACTTTCACATTTCGGCCTCCGTGTTTCACTGTTGGAACAGTACACTTTGGATTGAATTCCTCCTTCGGTGTCATCCATACCATAACCTTCCCATCCGATCCCAAAGGTTGTACTTCTATTCGTCTGACCATAACACCTGTTTCCAGAATGTCATGGCCTTGTCTCGGTACATTTTCACGTAGGTCAAACGCTTGAGCCGGGTTGCTTTATTTACGTAGGGCTTTTCTCGAGCAAAACGTCCATATAACCCAACTTCATGAGTTCGACGACGAACTGTTTGATTTGATATTGTTATCTTCAACTCTTTTTCAATTTCATGTTTGACTCACGAAGCAGATTTTCGCCGATTCACCTTTATTTTCCGTTGGATTGCCTTGTCAATTCGTGTAGTGATCGCTCTTTTTCGACTTCGGCCAAGCCCAGGTCGAACATTCCGGCCACCGGATCCCGTAGGATACTCCAGGGAATATGCGGGAAAGTCACCATATCCTGCAGGAAAACACGGGAAATCGCTGGAACATGGAAGCAGTATTCCGGTCAAAAATACGGTCGGACTTTTCCGGCGAATTCCTG
>CAJNYU010004004.1:0-12188 GCA_905331475.1 Rotaria socialis | reverse complement strand
CTTAATGCGTATTTCATGATAGCTCTTTCGACGAATCTACCCTCTCATAAACGCTTTTAAGGGTTTATTAAAATGCAACGTATAAGAATCCCTTTTTCGATTTGTGCATATCATCAACCCTTTCATATACCCTTTAGTAAACCCTTTGTTTTGGGATTTTCAACTTTTATGAACCCTTTTATAGCGTTTAGGAATGGGTTTTTGATAGGGTTTAGGACAATCTGAATAAACCTTTGGAAGGGTTTCTTATACGTTGCATTTAAATAAACCTTTAAATAGTTTATTATTCTGCGCATTTTTTTTAGTGTACTTCCTTTTTTCTTCAAATGAACTGTTGAATCAATAGTATTTCTTTCAAGCATGCACAAACAAATGAATAGAATGAATGCATCTTGCGGCGTTATAGGTCGTTATTTGGTAACAAATTAATCAAAATAGTTACCGTCAGAAACGTTGAAGGTCTTTTAGCAACAATAGTGGACACATACTTGCTGTTATGTGATCATTCTCATGCAATGTAATCAAATAAGACTGAGCAATATGGGTCTTAGTATCCCTAAGAAAGTCTATAATGCTTTCATTCACTTGCAGGGTGTGTGCGTGTGGTTGAGTTAAGAATACAATCACATCCACACACCCACACCCTCAAAATTTATCCCCCCAGCGACTTAAATCATCGATTCTAGACATTGTTTTCCTCCAGTGAGAGGAGTAATTATAAACAAAGAACCATTCATCTTGTTGATCTACCTAATGAAATAATTATTATTGTAGCACAAGAACGTCAATAACTAATGAGATTTCTTCAATTTCTGATTCAGTACTAGATCGATTTTGTATTGATATATGTTGCTACGAATTCGTTAATAACAATGTCAACTCTCTTATTCTTGAATCAATTTCTATGAAATGTATTTTTCTTACAGTCAACTATCCTAATCTTACTGATTCAACAAATCAATAATATCACCATATTTTCCAAGTAAGAAATTGGCATATACACTTCATTCGCTCAAAGAATTGACATAAAACTATTGCGATCCTCACATTTTACAGTATCGTCATTTTTGTTTTGTTTAGATAATTGTTGCTTTCGATATGTGTGTCCTCTTAACAGTAAACAATATTAACATAACACAAGAGGAGTGTACCATCAGTTTCGAAAACGAAATAAAATTAATTAGAAGCTTAGCAAACAATGAGATTCCAAAATTAATAAATACATTGCCATAGTTATTTTGATGTTATTGTTTCCTATTATACTAAATAGCCGCCATGGTTGAGTGGATATGTTATTCGACACATATTCACAAGGTACTGTGTTCAAGCCACAGTTTCATCAATCATGGAATAACCCTGAACAAGTTACTAACGGCTAATTGTTCCGGATGACTCATCCGATAGCGTATCGATTTTATCATTAGTCAGTATGCAGAGTCAAAACAATAACTTCAACATAGATGTCACGGCCACGTGATCCTATGATGATCGCCAACCCATAATCATTAACGGAGGAAGCGTTGGACGAATGGGGTGCAGATACCGTCGTCTGTAAAAGAGAAAAAACGATAGAACCTGGCTGCTTGTGGACCCTTTAGCGCCGGCCCCAACGGGCAATAAGCCTATGGGAGATATTATTATTATTATTATTATTATACTAAATGTATTCATCTATGTATGTGAAAAGAAATAAAACTCGTAATTGTTTCCAACAATAATAAAATGAATTATTCCTTCGATAATAGATGAGATTTTTATCATCTTTTTTATTTAGACTAAGAATATTGTCTCAATAGTATTATTTCACTTGTAGACTGAACAAGTATTACAATTTATCATCTGTAATTCAAGTTGCTCAAATAATTGGTGTTATTTAATAAAAAAAAAAGATGATCGAACAAAATGTAACTTTCAGATTTTAACCCTGAATTATTTCATATTTTCAAGATAGATCTTTCCATGATCATCGTTCTTGATTTTCGACAGTCATTTCTAGACTCACAGATTGGAATAGAATGAATAAATGTATGGTACTCGTAAAGTAACAATTCATCTAATGTATTCACATTGTAATTCAATAAAAGATATTACTCATAATCCTTAAATAAATCTTCTCGTGAAACCTCGATCAGACATTATATCTGTAAAAGAAAACTAAGTATTTTTTTTGAATAGAAATGGTTTGACGACACTATGAATTCATTTTTCTGTACGTTTGACCATATCTCTTGATCAACAAACATCTAATAATCAAATTCGAATGGTGTATGTACGATCCATTTACAATATTTCTGTTTTCTATTTGTATTCGTTTCAATTTTGTTTTCCATCAATCGAATAAAAGCGTCTACCTAAACATTTCGGATTTCATCATATCAACTTTATTGTTCTCTTGAAAAGGAATAAAAAAAGAAGTATTTACATACGAATCAGAAGTGAACAACATTGAAACTGACGGAATAATTGATTGTTGTTTTTTTTTCTCGGACACCTCTAAATTCCCTTTCGTATTTAGCGTTGGAGAAGGTAAACGTATTTAGAATAATACCTCCTCATCGTGACAATATAAATAATCAAATAGCTATACTTTTATATTTGACGAAAAAAGGTCGATTATTTCATGCGAGAAAATTTCATTTTGAAGACTATTAAAAATACAAATAAATTTCATCTTTTTTTTAATATTTTGCTGACACTGTGATCGAATTGATCCTTGCAGTACAATGTTAATGAGGAGAAGATGAAACAGTGAAAAGGAAAAAGAACAGAAAAAGAAAAAGAAAAAGAGAAAGAGAAAAATAAAGAACAATAACAATATGAAAATATTTAGTAACGTAACGAAGAGAAGAAGACCACGACCATACCATATCACGCGGGCGAAAGAAGTAGATCCAGGAGAGAACAGACAGTGGGTAAATTGATTTCATTAACGTACGTGGAATTCATATGGCAAGAATAGAAAGATTTTTTTGCACAATTTAAGATTGCCCATTAAGACGATTACGCCGAGTTCATAGAACATTTATGTGCTTGGACTTGGACTCATAAATAAAAATGTTTCGGGGTGCTCTTGCAGGAGATGTACCTCATCAATGTCATAGAAAGGGATAGAGGACGAGCAGGGGACTGTTGCCAACCATGATACTGCTTTCTCCAGAATCGAAGTGCATTCGATGAATCTCTTCGAACGTCTTAGACCTTTGATGGGAAATTCACCGTGAGTCCACGCCGTCCTGAGAACGTTCAGATTTGCTTTTTCTAGTAGAAGTTCACCATCAACAGAATCGGCTAAAGCTACCAAGTACTTCTCCCAATAAGACGCACATCTGTCTTCTAATGAAATTTCATCAAGAGCGTATGAAAAGAAGTGATCATTCCAGTGCGAGGAGAACATAACTCTTCGAAGGCTTGAAAAGTAGAAGTGAGACAGATCTTGTCTTTGCTTCTCGGTAAGGATAGGAAACAGGGGGTAGATCCATGTGAACAGGGGTAAAATATACGATGAGAACAAAGCGCGCCTAAGTTGGGGTGAAGTACACCCTGAATGCTTAAATGACTTAATCAACGAGATACGTTGTCGAACTTTAATCATGGTTTTATTTAACATGTTGCTCCAGCCTAGTTTAGGGGTAATCCAGTACCCCAAGTATTTGAACTCCCTAACCCAATTTATTTTTTTTTCTTTCATCTCGTCAAAGAAAATGTCGAATTTCGGTGAACCAATAGCACGTGCGCTATATAACGCCTCTGTCTTAGCAAAGTTAATCGGTTGGACAGCAAGAAGAGAATAATATTCGAGCTGACCAAGAAGCAATTTAATTCTCATTTCTAAGTCAAGACATTGATCCATGTAGTGTTTTCCTAACTGACCAGCGACAACCGCCGCTAGGTCATCGGCGAAAACGTGACTCGTACACCAAGGTAGAAATTGTCCCATATCACTGTGGTAGGTAATAAACAAGGATGTTGTTAGGATACCCCCTTGGGGACCTCCTTTTTCGATTGGAAACCACCACGACTTTTTACCATTGATTTCAATGTGTCCTCGTCTATTTATCAGCCAAGCTTCTATCCAAGATAGGTAGGAGTGTGGAATGCCTAATCTACGAAGCGTTCCTATACAACCTATGTGCCAAAGCTGGTCGAACGCAGACCTGAAATCTACGAAAATTGTACTGATCGGTGCACTATTCGACATTAAGCTATGTACGTCCTCTAAAAACAACAGTAGACGCGTTTGTAGTCTGACCTTATCTCTAAAGCCTGATTGAGTATCAGGAAGAATACCTCTTCTGTCTAACACATCTTGGAAGCGCGTGAGGAAAAGTTTCTCTCCTACTTTTTGGAATATATCCAAAAGTGAGATAGGACGAGTTTCAGCAGGAGAGCAAATAGATTTCTTTTTAGCTAAAAGAATCATGCGCGTGTCCTTCCAGGCAACTGGTAGTGTAGCTTTTTGAAAAGACTGGTTGTAGAGTTGTAGGAGAAGAAACCAATCCGATGGTGCTAGAAAGTTGAACATGAAGTTTGAGATACCATGGGCATCAAGAGATTTTTGTTTTCGTTTAGCATGAATGGTTTCAACTAATTCGTTTAAGGTTACTTCCGGAATATTTTCATCTTTGTTATCGAATTCAATCAATGGTGAGTCTGTATAAGGATGTGGTCTTACTACTTCCTGTTTTTTAAAGAAATCTTCGTAGAAATCTGCAGCTAGTTCACACATTTTATCCGGCTCCCTTATAATTTGTTCTGCTGAGTCGACAAATACATGAATCGTAGAGGAAGAAGGCTTAAGAAAACGTTTGGTTCTCGACCAGAAGGATACCGAGATTGGTGAGGATGTGTTACGGAGGCGAAGCGCTAATGAAAGTTGTCGTGAGAGAAAGGATTTCAGTTCTAATTTAGCTATTTTCCTTAAGCAACGCATTTCCACTTTTAATTCTGAACTTTTTGTTCTTAATGCTCGAAAAGATAACGCTCTTACATACGACATGAAAGATCTAAGCTCTGTTGGTATCGCTACGCGATACCTATCTAACGGAAAAGTGATTGTACAACGAGCTGTGAGCAGTGATAAAAATTTAATATACTCATCATAGGTTACGTCCATATTCCTTACATTCCATCTTTTTTCCCAGAACGCGTATGCATATTCAGAGAACAGCGCAAATACTTTCCAGTGTACAATTGTTCCTAATACATTTTTTTTTATATTCGTAGAAATAACTGAGAGAATAGGAAAGTGGTCACTCGTTGTGTTACTTGCATGTGTTTGAATGTCTAAATTTATACCCCTAGCAAATGCATAATCAATAATTCTATTCGAACGAAGAGAAGTTGGTAGATTGGGTGTATATGGGGCTAAAGAATTTTCGTCAGCCCAGTTTAATAGAATTTCTGCTTTATTAGTATCATGCTCTAGATCCACATGAAAATCTCCATATACAACACATCTGTTTGAGATAAGTGGGGAAATATTATCCCATGACCAAGATCTACTATCGAACGCATATATACCTAGAATACGTAGTTCATCTTCTGCCTTAATATCAATGGCGCAGATATTTGGCAGCTTACAGTCGACTCTGTTGACGTGACTTCCGTGTTTAACGAGAACAAGAACACCCTCGTTACGATTTTCGCCTTTTTGATAGAAGAACTTGTAGTTAGAAAAAGTTTTTTCACAAAGAGAGATATCCATCATACCTGTTTCCAACAGAATGAGAAGATCAAACTTAAAAGAAGTGGTTAGAAGGAGGACTTCTTGCTATCTAAGATCAAATCCACGTACGTTGAATGAAAGAACATGAAGAGAATAAAGAGAAGAAATGTTTTCGATATGAACGTACTTCTGCCAAATAGAAAAACATGAAGACAAAAAAGAACAACTCTCCCACTCTTCAAGAATACTGGAAAAGAGAGTATAATCGAAGTGAGAAAGACTCACTTGAGCTCTAGATAAAAACAGATTTCTAATACACAGCTTTAGAGAATTGGTACAAGAAAAAAAAGGAAATGCATAAGGCGACAGAGTCATTAGTTTAAGTAACTTTTGTCTTCTCTTGTTTTTTTCATTTGTATAAGGTATCGGTCCAATCTACACTTTAAATCAGCGTCGAGTGTATTACCTCTTTTGTCTTGATTTTGACCAGCTATCAGTGTAAATAGATCTTCGAACATCGGTATTAATAATTTGATAAACATATTTTCATGTCTTTCGATTAGTAAACTGTGATGAACTAAATCTTTTTTGAAAGCGTTATCATTATTTAAAAGTGAATCAATTTGTTGTTTAGTAAGTTCATCATGTTGAATTTTATCTTGCATGAACCGTTCAAATTTTTCATTATTTGTAGCTAAAGTTGCTAAATGTTCTTTAACTTCCTTAATTTTTTCAATAAGATCGTCTAGTTTGTTCATCATCGGGTTATTTAAAGGAAGGGGGCGCATAAGAAGCCAAATCCGCCCATTTTATTTTTGTTTTTGAAGATATTGAAAAAATGTTACGGAACTACCAAAACAAATACGCTGATTATTTCTACTTAGAAAATAAAGGGCTTTATAAACATTCCATAGATCAAATATACAGCGTGACTTAATAGGGCACTTATATAGATATCTAAAATGAAATTGCCTACTATCGCTAAGAAAAACATTTTCCTAAAACTTGAAAAACTATCTTAATCGATAGAGCTTGAAAAGCTCTACAAAATGGTACTATTTCCAAGTCAAAAGAACGACGGCCACTGGACGACTACAAGGACAATATTGTAGAAAATCCAGGAAAGTTCCTGGATTCTCTTGCAGTATACTCGCATAAGATAAGTTCCTTGCTTCAAGATGGTTTATACCTCGATCAATAGAACTTGAAAAGCTCTACAAAATGGTACTATTTGAAGATCGAAGAAGCGAAGGTAATGGCTGACTTGTGGAGGCAATAGTGCAAAAAATGCATACGCATTTCCTGGGCCAAGCTTTCCAGACTATTTTAACAATGGCTGGCAGCTTATCAATGTGGCCTGTGTAGAACTGTTTTATGATGGATGTTATCTTTGGGGTATATGTTCACGACATACGTTGCTTTGGCGGAACAATTTGCATCGTTCTATATATGTGCTTGCCAAAATGGAAGGAATGAAAGGTTTGGGATATGACCCGAAAATATTAGACATTGTAGGAACTGCAGCTTACTTTAGCAAAGTATTCAGACTGGTCGCTTCACATTAGTTTCGTTGGTTGATAACTCATAGCGGGTGGAATATAGCTGCAAAATTGGCAATGTTCTGTTTAAGCTCTTCTAAGCGACGTTGCGGTCTATCTGAAGGTCCTACGGTGTTACAGGTAGATTCAAACTCGCTCGTTGCAAGACAAGGAGTTACATTTTGAAAGTTTTTCGTCCTTAAACGATCTGTCTAAGACATAGATGGAGTGCATTTCGTGCATATTCATATTCTTAGTTTTTTTGTTAATCATGTGTACACCCAAGCTTTTATCCATCTTACCGTCCACGCAGTCATCCACAGTGTAGATTCCACACTGTCACCCATGCGCTCACCTCTAGGGTCGTGACTGACCATTCAGTTATAATCAGTGGTGATCACGCGGTGAACGATGCGCACATCAGAAGTAAATCGAAATACACTGGTACATTTGTATATTTCATTTATACATTCATCTTCATTCTTGTGCAATGCCTTGTGAAGAGCGTTATTGATGTTTCTGGTGCGAGGGACAAATCAATCATGGTGATCGCAAGTATTGGGCAGGTGGGTCCCTGCTATTGCGAGTCTTCCTGGCTGCGAACTCTGGAAGACGAGTCAATCCTGATGACTCTATTTGCGGGGCTTGTCGAAGACGGTATACTCGATGGCGAAAAGCAATGCAAAATGATTTCGATCACCTTGATGTACCAGTAAATAAAACGAATTCTCAAGAAAATGAAGAGTCTATGGTAAGTTTCTCAACTTGATCTTATTCCTGGATCTATGTTTTTTCTATAAGCTAATGGAAGTCGATACTGATATCGTGACGGAGAACGATGACATAGAAAGTGAGAAAGAAGAAAGCCAAGAAGAGAAAGAAATGAAATCAGTGACGTTGTCAATATGACGTACATCGAAATCACATGGGTATAATGGTTTACCACTAATGTACCACTCTAATTATTTTTCCCTTTTTAATTAGGTCTTGCATAGTTTGTCCAGTAGCTGATTCAACATCTATGCGGGTGCTATCTGATGAACAACGGACAATGATTTTCCTTAGTAGGAGCATTTGGGTACCAAAAGGTGCACGTTGTTGCTCCAACCATCTCTACAAAGGACATCTGTCATATGAAGCCCGACAATCAGTGAAACAATCCAAAGTTGATGATATTATTCTGAATAAACATAATGTAGAGAAACTGATTGCTAATTTTCGTTTGGCTCTCAAGCATGCTGGTTCACTTGATTTCGATGACCCAGGAGCTCTTGAAAATGAAACTTATACAACCATTACTGGACTTGATCGAGGTACTTTATTTAATTGTTTTGAATAAGCTTCTCTATTTGTCTATTTGGAACTTTAGATCACTTTAATGATTTGTTGGATAAGTTAACTACTATGCGCAATTCTCGTCTTCGCTCTGTACGAGTGGCATTAACAATATTTCTTGCACAAAAAACGA
The DNA here is from genome assembly GCA_905331475.1 of Rotaria socialis. NCBI lineage: Eukaryota > Metazoa > Rotifera > Eurotatoria > Philodinida > Philodinidae > Rotaria > Rotaria socialis. Next base: position 3,517 of record CAJNYU010004004.1, on the reverse strand, counting down.
CTTGCCCTTAGCAACCGAGTTCTTGCTTGCGTATTTCGGTTAGCATCCAAACGAAGTGTCTCTCGCATTTGTCATCAAGTACGAGTAGCCCTCATGCAGAATTTCGTACCCTATCACGTTGGTTGTCAACACGTATCAAGAGAGGCCATTCTTGCTCAACATCAAACGACGGTGGCAACAGAACTTCTTACCAATGGTCGAGACCAAGTTGTTCTTATTGCAGATGGAACTTACTTTTTCTGTCAAAAATCATCAAATAATGATTTTCAACGGCGCACATACAGTCAGCACAAACACCGGCATCTTGGGAAGCCTATGATTATCACTGCTAGTGTAAGTATCTGGGAAAGTTCAGAATTTCATCAGAAGATTTTTACTAATAAATAAGAAGCGAGAATAAAGTCCTTTGGGAAGAGTCAATTTTCGATTGCTTTGAACAAAGATATCCATATTTCACGGAGTAAATTCTTATCTTATAGGATGGTTATATCATCAGTTCCTTAGGGCCGTTTTTTACGGATTCATTAAACAACGATGCAGCTATTCTGAAACACTGTATGCTTAACAATGAACAAGAGGTGTTGTCTTGGCTTCGCGATAACGACGTACTGGTATTAGATCGTGGGGTAGGAGTCGAACTTATAGGGTTGTTGATAATTGTTTGTAATATTACAGTTTCGTAATACTGTTAACACACTAAATCGACTTGGTCTTCAAGTTGCTATGCCTGGTTTTCTACACAATAAAAAGCAGCTCCCTGCTGATGAAGCTAATCGAACTCGATTCGTTACGAAGAACCGATGGGTTATTGAAAGCGGTAAGATTTAAACTACACAATTTACAGTGGAACAGCAGTCCATAAATACTATTATTTTATCGATGTTTTCATAATTTAGTAAATGGAAAGATAAAACAGTGGAAATTCATGGCTCAAATCATTCAAAACTCGACCATACGGTTTATCAGTGACTATTTAGATATTATTTGTGCGCTTATTAACAAGTGCCAATGCCCAGCTGTGAAAGACATTGAGAATGGCAGAGAAATTGCAATGAAGATGCACGAAATGCTAACAACTGAAAATCGGTTACAGGAAAGGCTTGCGAAACACACTGGTACAACATCACTACATTGGTCAAAGCACAACGCTGCCAATTTTCAATTTCCACCACTGACCGAAGAAAACATTCGTGATCTTACATTTGGTAACATCAGACTAATCACTTTTAGTTTTTGGACTTTGTCTCGCAAAGAAGACATGGACAAAACATGGTTACAATGAACTGTGTTACACTGAAATCGATGTAGTTTTTCAAGCTCTACACGACGGTGCAGCTGGGTATTCCAGTATGGTGGTAAGCAGCCACTGAAGGGATATATGCCTAGGTACGGAATGAATGTTTGATTAGATGAACTAAGTACTACGACGAAGTCGATATTTAGTGGTCTCTGGTTCTGATTAACTATATAATTGGAACTTGGGAGGTGTGAAGATGTTTTATGGGGTTTCAGAAATAGTGCTGGTTCATTGGCCCCATGTCTTAGTGTTTTTTTTTCATGCGAATGTGTCATATGCACTTCTTGATATGATGATTTCTTGGTAAATGATCAAGAAGGAACTCTGTAGGAAGTGATAATTGAACCATCATTATGATTGGGCTGATTTTAAATTGGAATTTGTCTGCGTTGGTTCGCAGAAGTGTTTTCATTCGTAGTACTGTTGTGATAGCTGTCACAAGTGCATTTTTATATAGTTATCACAGACCTGGATGCATTACTGATTATGCACTGAATCAGTACAATTGCGTACATCATTCGTCGAGGTATTTTATATGTCTGGTATATGTGATATCGTGATGATATATCTCGTTCTCTGATCGAGGTAGCGATATTCTCGCGTATAAATAGACTGTGTGCGGGTTAGCTGGTTTCACATTTATATTCTTTCACAACGACGTTTCTCAAGATGCCAAGGGCGACACGAATTACTTGCGTTGGATGTGATAAACCAGTTGATGCAGGTCTAGCTAATGGATGTTCCAATAACCTATTTCGTCTGTTCTTATCAGCTCGATCGATCAAAACAATTTCAATATCAGACGTTGTCTGTCGCAACTGTCCAGTTCAACAACGAAGATCAAGATGAGTCTGTAAATGGGTGGTTTTGTACTTGCGCAGCTGGTGCACGGGCAATCGGCTGCTGTTCACACATTACGGCATTGATTTGGCATTTGGGGGTCTGCCGAGGTGAAGTACAATCTACTGAACATCAACTTTCCGCGAGTATTTATCTACAAAGTATTCAAGACTACGTCCAGTACTCTGATATTGATTCAACAGACGAAGAACCTTACAATTCAACCACTAACCTGAGTGGCGACGATTGAACAATACCATATTTCGTTTTCATCCACTCACTATTGTTCCTTTTACTTTCCTAAATACACATCTTTCTAACGAAATGTCAAAAATCTTTTACTTTTTCCTCGATTTACACCATCAATAACATGGAAAACAATATTATTGTAACTATGACTACCTAAACATATGAATATACTCGTGTCTAAATAACCGCATCAGCATGGGAAACTCCTGCATATCTACAAGCAGCAAAGGAATATCCAAAGCTGTGTCACATTACACAACTGCGATTTAAATCAAGCTTTCTCCATAAGCAGCATCAACTAGCATTTTCCACGAAGGTCTCCTAAAGATAATACCATATAATACCGGCAACGTAATTCAAAAACACGATCATATACAGGTCGTAACTAAACGATCGTGTAGAGCTTGAAAAACTACATCGATTTGAGTGTAACACAGTTCATTGTAACCATGTTTTGTCCATGTCTTCTTTGCGGGACAAAGTCCAAAATCCGAAAATTCTAGGGTTTTGCAAAGTATTGGTCTTTTGGAATTTTTTGGCCAATGAAATTTCACGATTAAACCTATACCACCGGGTAGCGCTTGAAAAATTACATCGATCTAGCATAGTCCGAGCTGATAGAAAAAGTTGTTTTTTGGGTGTTCTATGGACGTTAAATGATGCAGCATAGGAAAATTTCGAAAAAAAAACAATTTGGTCGCTCAAAGTTCATTATGATAGCCGTGACTCAGAGTGATTTTCGCATGGGAAGATGCAGAATTTCGCGCTCTTTCATATGAGATCATTTTCAATCCAATTAGCATATGTTCTGCAGTGCTCTATAGGTGGGGCTCTCTTGAAAATTGAGTAAAAATACGTGTGCTGACAAAACTTAAAATTCCCTATGGAATAAAAAAAAACATGCGGCCACAAGATTCGCCGTAAAATTCTGTACAACATGCTGTAGTTTTTTCTCCGAAATAGGAGTGGACCGATTTCACTTGTAATGCGCCCCCCTCCTTAGGATGGCAAAGTCTTACATCATCGAGCACGTCAGACAGTCTCAAACAAATGAAGAAGAAATGGAATTTCTCGTTGAACTTTGTAATGAACACGATGACTTAGTTCGAGCACGATTTCAATCACGTCACT
>CAJNYU010003994.1:0-29869 GCA_905331475.1 Rotaria socialis | reverse complement strand
GCTTCTGCTTCGCATCGCATTAAAAAAAAAAACTCACGACGGACTACAGAAATGCTTCTGCTTCGCATCGCATTAATAATGTTTTATTATGTGAAGGCAATCGCTTCATGACAGCAGGTCTGTATAAGAAGTACTAATTTGAAAACGTTTTCTAGTCTATTCTGACATGGCATATTTCATTCGATGCAGAATGTGAAGTTCTACGAAATGATGGTATTTTTATTCTTGTTGTAGTTGTCCATGTGGATTTGAGTATAGATGTGCAGTGAACATATGTATACGCCTCTCTGTTCAACGAATCCACATTTGAATACAGCGGGAATAGCGTGGATGCTTTGCAATTCCCCATGCTAATGAAAGCTGGTGTTTAAACCACGTGACAAGTTCATCGTGCCTTGCTAATGATAAACCATTAGATTCATCCAATCGATTACCTCGGCAAAAGAAATTTAACACTCGAATATTCTTCATTAGATTTACAAGGTTAAAAATACTTTCTCGATGTTTAACTCGACTAAATAGAACTTCACATTGTATTCCTAATGTTGAACGACCGAGTTGAGCGCACTCGTCGTCATCGAGCCATAGCTCTCGATACAATCGATCAGTTCCTTGTAAGTCAAGTCGACGAATTGATTGGTTCCTAATTTCATAGAGAAAAACTGATAGGATTGACCATGCTCGAAATTTTAACGAGATAAGATGAGGTGCCCGACAGAGACGATTTCGCAGTTGATCTTGAATAGTTTTGTTTGATTCATCATATAAAACGATTTCAAGTGAGACTAACTGACCGAGTGTGGATATAATAGACCAAAAATAAGGATTGAGACAATGCTCGAGTATCAGATGATGAATGCCAAGAAATTTTATATGAGAAAATATACATTCTCGTATTATTCTAGATTTGTAGCTAAATCTATTGACACAGTCGTACGAATAAAAATCGCTTTCTTGAGGGCATGCTGATCTAATCAGGATGTTGTCGGTGATTACATTAAAATTCGAAAAAAGTATAGGGCAATGTATAGATCCGAATAGTATTTGATTGAGATGTGAAATCTAAATGACACCGAACAGACCATTGATGTTTATCAAGTCAAAAGGAACTTCGAAATGAATTAATTAGGTTGTCGATTTGTTGTTCCTTATTTGTAATGTTACCGAGTTCAATGTAAATTTTCAACTGTAAGACTTTAAGTTTAGGTAAATAATTAGTTATGATTTGTTCGAATCTATAACCATTTAGATCAATGTATGCTGTCTCAATTGTCAGATTCAATAAATTGGGCCTATTTTGTAAAAGATTCATTAACGTTTCTAGTGAGTCTAAGCAACTAATTTTTAATTTAACCATCGAAAGAACCGGAGATGGTAATAGCTGAGTAATGAAACCGTCAATTGAATTTGCATGTAAAAATCGAAGATTAGAAGTAAGTTGAACGAAGTTATTCAATTCATTCAAAAGAAAAATATGTTTTGAGATAGAGAGATATTGAAGAGATGATGAGATAGTGTGTACTAGAGGAAATGATTGCCTATATTTGTGAAAAAATATATCCAGATGACAACGAATCAGTTTTGGTAGACTCGAAATGATAGCTATTCATCATCTCCTTACACCTTAATCGACTTTCTCCCAGATAACATTCGACCAAATTCAGATGAACACGATTAGGAAGATGACGAAGATCATCAATCATTTGCATCATTGTGTCCGGTAAATACATGCTGAATAATGAAAGCGATTGTAATTGAATGAAATGACAAAAAGTGAAACCACGTGAAAGAAAACGTTCAATTTGTTGTGGAGTATCGTCATCGTTCGAAAGACGAAGTGAAGTAATCTGATCGATAATCGTTGGAAAATGTTGTTGATAAATAATATCACAATTTTATCTGGATGCTGATCGAAAATCAATATGGCCATAGGTTCGAACGCGATTAAAGATAAGAGTATTGAAGCGAGCATTAAGACCATGAAATGCTCGAAAGAGATGAACGGTGGAAAGACACATGTATACATCGAGTAACAATTCATTGCACAACGATTCCAAATTCATCTTTGCTTATATTCTAAAATGGTAGAAAGATAAATGTTGTTTGGTATCTTCTTTCCAGATATTTTATGTGAAATGAAAATCTGTGAATTTCGTTCCTTTAACTATGCTGATTTAATCATTTTTCGAAAAGCTCGGTTTGACTGAAGATTGATAACAAGAAATATGAAAATTTTTGTTTCAATGCGGCTTATGATTTTCATCATCTTACTTGTTCGACTTTCTTACGAAGCACTCATATATGTTAGAAGTGTCGAAATATAAAATTCAGCAACAGTAAAATACGTTTGTAGCATTACACTCATCTTTACTTTCAATATCTTCGCTAGTCACGAGAAGAAACTACCATAAGCGTTGCTTTGCCATCAATTTCAAAAAGCACTTGGGAGCGTTTTTTGCTTCTGTCACAAAACGCACGTATAAATAGAAAGATAAAATGGATACTTTTTTGTTTCTGACTGGACAAATTTAAAAAAAAACATACACCACGTGTGCAGAGAGAGTATCACTATTGACAGGACAACATCGAAAAGGAGTTACTCTTCGTACGTTCGAATTTGCAGCCTTATATTTCGGAAGAGATCTTTCAATCACATTTATTCCAAATTGAGCACACGGTGTCACTAAGCTAATTTTTATTCGAGTATAGCGTATGGGTGTAAACGGCACATGCGGATGTTATTCAAAAACGAACTTATATCCACAACTTGATTTATGTTTCTCAATTTTTTTAAATCAGCTTCCGTTCGCAAAGGAACTAGTTTCGATAAATAAAATCGAATGAACAGAATTGCATAGTATTACGAAATATCAAAAAATTGTTTTCATGTCGTCTTGAGAAATTACATGTTAGATTTATGTGAATGTCATTTACTGTTGCGCATTTGCAGATATTCTTCATTTTAACAACGTAACAATGGCAATAAGTCAAAACAACGTGCTGGAATTTAAACTAATTTTAATCGGCGATGGTGGTGTTGGTATGTTCAATTCAATTTTATAAGTTGTTCTGTATACGATAATGAATATTTTTAGGTAAAACAACATTTGTTAACAGATATTTAACATATGATATTGAAAACAAATGTCGCTACGGAAAAGGTAGCCCCGTATATCAGTTAAAATTTTATACAAATTTCGGGGAAATTACTTTTAATGTTTGTGATACCCTAGGTCAAGAAAAATTTGGCGGTGAGTTATTGAAATAGTGACTATCGCACGGATTGCTTATATTGTTTCTTCAATAATAGGTTTACGTGATAGTTATTACATTGGCGGGCAATGTGCTATAATTATGTTCGATCTAACGTCACGCATTAGTTATAGAAATGTTCCGAGGTGGTATAAAGATTTAGCTCGTGTTTGCGACAATATTCCAATTGTTTTATGTGGAAATAAAGCTGATCTAAAAGATCGGAAATTGAAAGCTAAATCAATAAGATTTCATCGGAAAAAGAATATACCATATTATGATATCAGTGCACTATCAAATTATAATCTGGAAAAGCCATTTCTGTGGTTAGCACAAAAGCTAAGTGAAAATGATACTCTTCTATTCACGTCTCCGGTTATATTGCGAGTATGTTTGTAAATAGTTTAAAATTGTTGTTTTTACAGCATAGTTCAATTTTTTTAGCCACCCGAACGACATATGGACCCAGAATTAATCCAAAAACACGAAAATGAACTACTACAAGCAGCATCAAGTTCATTACTCGATTCTGACGATGATGAAATTTAGACAAAAATCTAGAAATTCTCTCTTTTTCTTTTTCAAAGATATGAGTCATGCGATGAGTGAATAAAAATTGCGCAAATATTTTTCTGTTACTTGTAATACAAAACAACATTAACAAACGGTGTAGACCTACTTGTAGTTATTGACAGAAACGAAGAAAAGAATAAACAATAAAATATGCAACTCTTGCCCTCTGACCGATTTAATATACAAAACGATGTAATCACTATTTATGTTTTCGTTGACCGTAAAGTGGAAAACAGAATTTTAGGACACTTTTTGTTGTTCATTTTTCTTTATCATAGGCCGCTTCTAATGGTCATCTAAATAGGGGCTTTGATAGTTCTTGTAACGACCTATAAATCTATTATACCAAAAGCATAAACGGCGAACTGTTTCATTTTTTATGCCAAAAATATTTTTGTCCAGCTCAAAATAATTTTATGGCACTACTTGAATGTTATCGAATTTGCCGTTGTGAAAGAACAGAAAACATTTCCAAAAAAAAGGACATTATTTGTTGCAGAACTTAGCCGGTCACCTTTTGATATAAATATTTTTGAAAAAATAATCTTTGTAATTATTAGCTATTAATTAGGGTGAGTGTGAGTGTATATAATGGATAAGACGATGGCCCTTACTCAGACTCATCCATCAATACGATATCGACACTCACACCCTCATACCCGATAGATTATTAAAATTGCGAAATGATATTTTTCCTATCACATTGTAACAAATAATTTCAACATTTCTTTAATTTTTTCAAGCTAAGTCAATATTGAATCAGTATCTTATATTTTATTTTCATGAGTTCATCTTAACAACTAAGCTGTGCTAATTAGGAAGAGAAGTGAACAAAGTTCGTATATCTTATTTATTGTAATGTGACTTGAAAAGTTTTAATTTCCATAGGACTGAGTGTAACGACTGTACTCGTTAGGAAATTCGGATCTAAAATACCAAAAACAAATGTGTTAATTCAATATATAGACTTGTTTTTCATACCTGTTGATTTCCAATGAGATGATTCATTATGATTTGTTATCCAAACAAGTCGTTTCATTTCATTCAATGGTAAATTACCTCCAAGTGTTAATTCGACTAGTTCGGCGATTCTGCCTAATCGATTAAATAATATTTGTAAATCAAACTGAACTGCGTTTGAAAATGTTTCATCTTCATTTAATTCAAAATAATGCTCAACTCGTACAAGAAATACTTTTGATGACGATTGATCAAATGTTAATAAATGAACATTATATGGTAGTGATTCAGTCAAAGCTGACCACGTTTGACGATAAATTTTTGAATAATTCGCATAAGAAACGTTTGGTAATGCATAAGTACCCATTGGACTCATGAAAAGATGTTGAGCAATATTACGATGATAGAAAGCGCTTGATTCTGGTGGTTCGAGAAGAAGAAAATGTTTGCCACATACAACAAGACCTTTCCCATAGGCAGTTTCATTCATTGGCTCGCCGACGCCTAGAGAATCATCATAAAGCGTTCGACGATGAACCATAAGTTCAATAGAACCATCATGCATACTTGAGCCACCTTCAGATCTATCTGAAATAAATTCAAAATGTTTATTCAAAATTCGAAAAATTGATTTTCTATATACCTGTAAGTATTGTTAATTGTCTTTGATTATCTTTAATCCAGATACGACTTGGAATTGGATAATAATTTCCGCTAACACTTTCATAGACAGTATAATTCCAAGACGGTCGATAATCTCTTTTACGTTCAAGAACTTCACGTCCATTAGCATCCGTATAAAAAGTTCCATCACTTTGAATATCTGTATCATAACGCACAATTATTTCTTTACCAATACCATCTTCAATTGGTATTGGACCCACGATCCATTCAATTTCAGTTATTCGTGCTCCATCATAGATTCTAATCTCTTGGCAAGCCCATTCGTTGTAAATAATTAATGCTTTTTGTACTTGATCCGCGTATGTACATGTTCTAATTCGTATTAAAATATTCTACTGAAGAACCGTATTTGAGTACTTACATATTACGTGAATTGCTCACCGGCAATGGATTCGGTGTTAATGGTCGAAAGAAATAAGCGCCTGATGATTGAAATTCAGGCAGAGAATTGTTACCCTGAAAACCTATTATTAACAATAAACTAATTAGATTAATCTATGGAATTATAGTAAATATTTACTTGTATACCAATAGAGACCTTGAGCAGAAAATGGCAATGTAATATTTTTATCTCGATTAGTAATACTATTTAAATTTCCTCGATCATCAAACTCAAGTCGAAGATGCTGTAGTAAAATAAAGAAGAATACATAATATTGTTGATATATATATATATTAATTAATTACTTCATTTTGAAGTACACACGCTTCATTCTGTGTTACTCTTATTGTAGATTTTTCCTCTATCGTTGCATCAGCTAATAAAAATAGATCATAGAATAACTTTTAAAAGCTGCTATTTTGTAACCTTTAGCTTCAAAATAATAAGTATTAAAACCAAGAGCTGGTATCTGTGTTCCAAATAATAACTCGTATTGAGCAGAACTAGTTCGACCAGGAATATTTTTTATTGGTAGAGAAATAGAAACAAACTAAGTAATTGAGAATATTTTAAGAAAGAAATTGTGAATAATTCTTACATCAGCTGCAATTGTTTCACCTGTTGGACTTTGAATTGTATATTTCTTTGTTACTGGTACGCGAATTATATTCTCAATTGGCTGAATTGTTGGATTCCAGATTGTTAATGTAAACTGTTGAACATTTTATTGATATATAATTGTGTAAAACAACATACTAATTTCACTTACACTGTCTTGTCCTTCGATTGGTAAACATTCGCTAATATTTGAAAATTGACAGAGATATTGAGTTGGCACTGGCAATGATCGATTTTCTTTCGATAATAATTTTTTATAAGCTTCATTAATAACATACTAGACGGAAAATTAAATTCTTCATTAAGTATTTTAGTTAGATTAATTTTCGTACAAGTGCTGAGTCAATGCCTTGTGATAATCGTTGAGCATAATCATTGGCCACATGTTGTTTTTCTGTTCCACTAACTGCATCATGATGTTGAGCAATACCCATTGCTTCGCCTATGTATATTTATATATTTAATTATACGAAAGAAATTGTTGTTTTTCTTTTTTTTAATTTATACTTAATGGAAAAATTGCATTACGTAGTGTAATATTGGAAAATGCATTAAGTTGTCTTGTTACTTGAAGAATATTATTTGAATAACGTTCATACCGTTTCAATGCTGGTCGTGAAGTAAAATAACCAGTCAAAATTCCATGTGGATTAAGTGAAACTGGAAAAAAATCATCTGTTTTCGTTGTCCAAGTTCGATTGACTTTATTCAACGCATATAAATAACATGTCGGAGTGGAATAAAATATATTTACATCACTACCATTGACTTGCTAAATAGAATTTACATTACAGTTGTATAAATACATGTGTTAACTAACTATGCATTACCTGAGCATTAACATATCTAATTAATTTATCCAAATTTTTATACCATTGATTCGCATTTTCATATTGAAAATCACTTCCCATTGTCATCATTATATGATTTGTAGCATAACCTGTCGCCTATAAATGTATATGCGTGAATCATTTTTCTTCAAATAAATAGAATGCAAACTTGATCGTGTGCAGCATTCATAAATGCTTGAACTCGTTCTGGTACATTATAATCATGCAATTGTGGATCATCCTATAAATACCAAATATCATGACGTGAAAAAAATAACTATCAACTGACTTTTATAGGTTCATCATCACAGAATACATCAAAACAGAATGATTCTGGTGGAGTATAAGTTCTAGGTATTATACCGGTAAAAAGCCAACTTTCTTCGCCTAAATTAGAACTTCCTTTCCAAATCATTTCCATTTGTTTTGTTTTGTTTCGTTCAGCATAATCTTGTAAATCGACTCGTCCAAAAAATAATCCATCAAAACCCATCTATAAATAATACCTTATTGAAGAATATGCTTTATTTTAATTAACTAACGTGTGCAAAGAGTGATGCTACTTGTCTCGAATGACCAAATGGATCAATTTGCCAGCCAAGTTTTGGTCGACCACATTCTCCAAATTGATCGCGTAAAAATTCAGCACCTAAACCATGTTGATCAATTATTGAATTGTAATGTGTTACACCTTCATCATTCATGGACCATCCACCCGAAACAAATTCGAGCCGACCTGTTTGTTTCATTAAATATGAAATATTGTTTTCTCAAGACGATATTCATTTACCTTGATTAACGAGTTGTCTGACTGTATTTTGCATTTCTTCAGTTTGCTGTAGCCACCAACGCCAGAAAAAAGCTATTTCAACATAAATAAAACGACGATCAGGATTTTCAAGTAGTGCTTGAATCACTGAATCGAGAATAAATTGAACAGCAGCATGTTGAATATCGTTGCGAGCTGAAATGAAATAAAGAATTTTTGTTTGGAAATTTAAAACAGAAAAGGTTTTACTGACCACCATAATAGTATTGATCTACAGTTTTGAGCCAACCGACATCATCGTGAGTGTGTGGAACAATGTGAACATTGAGTTTATCAGGTTGACCTAAGTTGCATGCCTACGAATGACACATCCGATGTAAAAATGTTGACACAAAAAAAAAATATTTTCGATCTAAAATTTTCACACGGCAGCGTATTTTAACCGACGACTTGTATTTAACATTATTTACTCATAGTTAAATCGATTCTTCAAATAGTATGAGAAAAAACTCGATCTAACTCTGATTTTGTTTTTTATTTAAAAGGCGCTTACATCATAACCGCAATTATTGGGCGAGTTGATTGGTGTTCCGTGACACGTAGAAATTACAGCAGCAAATATAATGGTATAATATATCACAGGGTGCATTTGTAATCTGTATTAAATAAAAACACTAAACAAAGTAATGATAATAGAATTGTAAAACAGTGAATCTGTTGACCTCTATCAAAAGGTCATTTTCAACACTACAGCGAATGGAAGAAATTTACAATTCATTTTTTTCTCTTTCTTTTATGTTCATTGTACTGTTGGAAGGAAGAAAAGTTATTGTTGCAATGCAATGTTCAGAGCAACAAGCAACAGACGAAAAATAAAATATTGGTGTTATATTATGTGTAAATACACTTCACTGCTTTTTAATTGTATTATAAAAATAAACAAATGATTGATGAATTAGTTTATTTACTTGAGTTTCATCCAAGAATGTTAGTGATAATAGCAAATTACTGACCAACAAAACGATATAAGATTTATCTAGAATCTCACCGCAACGTTGAATATGTTGTGTCTTTAATAGAAATAAAAATAAAGATAACCAAGTGTCGACTGAAAACGTTGGTACTTCGCACACCTTTTATTCGTGACGAGGTCGTCATGATAAGACGATGTATTGAAATGAGTTGTGCAATTGTCTTGTGGAAAAATTAAATCGATATTACTTTAAGTGAGTAAAATATTAGAAGTAGAGTAGATTTTCACATTTCATTAATACAAGATTTGCAGCTAAATAGACTAGACTATGAATTTCATGTTCGTCAATTCAAAATGATTTTTATCGTTTATTTTAATCTTTCTCTCATGGCGAAATAACTTATTCCGGTTGTTGTCTGCCGGTTAAATGTGATGAGACTCAACACATTTCTATCATATTATCTACTATCACGTGTATGTTCTCTCCTCCTTTATCATACATTCTTAAACATCCGCCATTACGAATTTGAAGATTTCTACAGTTATTCTTGTCTTGTTTTGTATTTTTCTCTCTGAATGATGATCGATTGAGATAGATTTGAACCAGAGAAATGCGTTCGGGTGATAAGAATTGTATTTTTATTTTAAGACGATGAAATCTTTCGGATAAATCATGCATTTAACTCCGATGGAAATCAAATTTGAATAGTTTCAAGCTCAATCAATAATTTTTATCTTATATAATCGATCGACATTTATCTATTTTCTTGTTCACAATCCATTCGTCGATACTCATATCTCTGTGGCTGTGATATTTCACGAATCTCTCGTTATTTATTTCTATCAAGAAAAGTTTTTTTAACGTTTGAATTTGATTGCTTGTTCGATGATTTACATGAGTCAAATATGATCGAAAATCATCAAACTTTGATGAACAAACTATCAATTGTGCATTCATGTATTTAACTAGTTTACCCCCATCAATTTGGTTATAAGTCAAGATCGTAATGTGAGTGTTTAACTCTTTTCTTTTTGCTTTAGTGTGTCACAAAATGCGCACAAATTGTTGTAGTACATTACATCGCGTATATTTTGCAATTGTTTCTTGTAATTTCGAACAATAAAAAAATAGAAAGATAACAAATTTGCTTGATTTTTTTTCCTGTTCTCAAGCAATAAAAGATGAAACTATAGACTAGTTGTTTTCATTTTGTTCTTCGTTTATCGGTGAAACAGGTATGTCAAATTGAATAAGACACGACGGAGAGAGAGGCAATTCGTTTTTTGCTAGCGAAACTGAAAATTAGTCAATACTCATTTCCGCGTGACTTTCACTTGAGGAAAAAACAAAATATGCTTGCATATTTCAAATATAGTCCTGTAATCAACAGTACTACCTGAAATAACTTAAAACAATTTACTATGGAATGTCAACCAACTTTGGGATTCGCTTCCAATGAAAAGAAATCTTAAACGAAAGTATTAGATAATAATCTCATTGTTTTCAATAATCAATTGAGTAAATAAAGATTCGTCAGAAAAAGCTGTTAGCGCAATCCCTGTGGGATTAAAACAGGATGAAACTCTTTTTCCGAAATCCACCAATCACGGTCAGTCATCGTCTGTGGAGCTTCGATATTACGGTCTGTATGATGATGATGTATGGAGTCTCTAGAAACCATCACAGAACGTTACAGGGAAATTTAATAATTAACTAATTAATTAGTTTCTCTGTCACGGTCTGTGGGGGGTCCAAATTTCTACTCTATATACTTCAACACTCCTTTCAGATCGTGTTTCACAAAATGACAATTAATAGTTATAAACCATTCATGTAATCTGTTTTCATTAGAATTTCAGTCATAATAAGTTCTTCTGGTAGTCTTCCAAGTGTAACAGATGATTTCTAATAAGACTGTTTTGAAAATAAACAATAACATTCTCAAATGATTGAATATAATCAAATACTTGTCTCAACTTAGAGTGCATCAAGGTCATCGAAGAAAAGTAAACTGTTTGATGCGTCTCGAATTTAATTAGCAAATGAGTACTTTATTCGATTTCAACAAGTTCAGTTTACAGAATATTGAAAATGCTCAACAAATACTTCGAACAGAATTCAATATATACAGACTAATTCTAATATGGTTGGAAGTACCAGTAGAAAACAAAAATATGGATCTATTTTCGGACTCGAAATCATTTTCTAATCGAAACGAATGTATTGATTATATAACATCAAACGATCTTGATGATGGTGGTGATCGAATAAAGACAAGAATCTTATTGGTTACTTCTAAGGAAGCTGCTGAAGCCATTGCTCCAATCATCTGTCAACTAGAACAAATATCATTCATTTATGTTCTTGATAACACACCCGATGATGAAAACGATTTAACATACGACACGTAAGTTCATTACATATACATTTAACTGAATTTGAAAGTCATGTATATTCCGATCAGATGCTGACAGAACAGGAATGTTATAAATGAAGGGACCTCTTCGTCGAGGCGAGTTTTGAAGCGGAACAATAATTTTTACTAGCATGCCCGTTAGAAAAATTTCTTCCACAATATCAGATTCACTGAGAAAAATTACTGGAGAAATTGCTGCTTTCTTCAAACATTTTCTCTAATCTATGACTTCTAAAAACAAACTCAGAAATTTGCTTCTGTTTTCGCATCAAATTTGTAATCTTTTGAAATCTCTATACACTGAGATTGTCTGTTTCTATCTAGGAAATATATTCAAAATAGATTTCGTGGCAAATATCACGATTCAAACCTACTATATATAAAAATCGCCGATGATGTTGGTCATTTAGAACAATGTAATGTACCTATGACCGTATATTCATTATCGAGTAGCAGGGAAACATCAGTACACAGTCTTGATCATGAATTGGCTACATTTTTATGGTCTCATATTCTGATATATGCATTAATAAAAATGGATTCACCACAAGCAAAAGTTGACATGCTAGACGAATGCCGTCAATCCTATGCGAATAATCCAATCGCACTTGAAAAAATTGATGAATTCGAAAGAGAGTATATCCCATCTAAGGCTCTCTGGTGGTACACTCGTGACACTTTTGTCTATCGCTTATTGAATAAGGCATTTCGATTGAAGAACATCGATCAAATTTATAAATTTCGATTCATTATTTCTGATCTAGTGGCGCAATTACGAATACTTCAACAAAAGTAAGCCAATTAAGAACTTTGACTCGAGCAACATTATGCAACCCTTAAGAAAAGGGCTACGAGAGCACTCATAAAGTCAGTGGCTACTGAATTTTTTTATTTCCGATTTAACTATCTCAAATGACCGAGCATCATTAAAAACCTCTACAGTTGCCTATGAAAAATATCAGAGTGTACAAGTAAGTCAGCCCTCCATAATTTTTCAAAAAAAATCAATCTTTTAGGAATACTCTTAGTATTTTGGATGTTTCTCTGCTTTCATCCATTTGTTCGAGTTGTGGGAGATCTTAAACGATGTAGAAGCATTTTCTCTACAAAACTGGACATGCCAACATGTAGACAAAAATCAAGATAGTCTCGTATTATAACTCTAATTCAGTATGACCCATAACCAAAATTATACAAATTCTATGTTCATCCGAATTAACAACAAGATGCGAAGGATTTCTAATCAGCAATAAAAATAAACCTGTTTATTTTCTCATAAGAAACCATCGAACTCAATGATTTACCTCATGTAGAATCATTCATTGATTTTTGGCTTCAAAAGAATATATTCAGCTTCACTATGCTCTGCTTTGTCATTGATATCAGTGGATTTTTTCTGAATGTTGACGAGTGAAGAACACAAAATTATTAAAAATATGCCCATATTTGATTACTTTTATCATTCTATCTTATACTCTAACAACAAAACAAATAGTATATTCGGAATCAGCATGAAAAAATAGCTGTAAAGTATTTATATAATATTCTATCGAAGAATAATAAGTATGAACCAACACACAGAATAATGAATTTATTAAACTCAAGTACTATCATCGTGGGTGAGGTGCTCAAAACAAACAGCATATAGATACAAAACAGAAAGAAATTTATTGTCAGAATGCGGTTGCGAATATAGATTTCCTTGTCATCAAAACCCACACCCACTCACCCCCATTTTTTAGTGGCTTCTGTATGAAGCGAAAAACGATTCAGATTTTCATTGCCTTAAGACTTTTGCAGGAACCATGAACTAGCAAGTTCATTAGATATTTTGTCGGTTTATCGCGGCCAGTATATGGCTATGGAAGAAATCGAGTATTTAAAATCAAATATTGGCGGACTTATTACACTTAATGCATTCACATCGACTAGTACCGATCTTCAGATCGCTCTAAATTTTATTCTTGATCCAATGAATTACGAAGGAAATCATGCAGTATTTTTCGAAATTCGAATCAATACAGAATTGTGTCTAACAAATCCGTATGCAAAAGTTTCCAGTGTTAGTGCAATACCTGATGAATGTGAAGTGTTGCTGTCAATTGGAATGATATTGCGAATTGATACCGTTGAGAAACAACAACTCAATGATAAATTATATTGGTTAGTAAAATTACATGTAGAAAAAGAGGAGATATTGCCAATACAAGACTTATCTCAATCATTGAAAAGTGATATTGATAAACAAGAATCAGATTTGGTGATATTCAGTACCATTTTATGGCATATGGGTGACTATGATCGAGCTGAAAAATATTCAAAATTATTATTAAATGAATTAGAAACGAATAAATCAAATCAAGCAAATGTCTACAATATACTAGGTTTGATTTATGCATCTAAATTCCTTTACAATGAAGCTATTGATTCGTATAATCAATCGATTGAGATTCGTCGTCAATCGCAAAATGAAAATGATCATATTGACTTTGCACCAGTCTACAGTAATTTAGGTTGTGCATATAGTGAGAAACAAAACTACAAAGAAGCTTTTAATTGTTATAAAAAGGCTTTAGATTTAGCGCAAAAGTATTTGCCGGCAAATCATGTACAATTGTTTACTTACACTATGAATATGGCTCTAGCCTACGATAATTTGAACGATTATGTAAAATCGTTGACATTTTATAACAAAGCTTTTGAAATCATCGTTACACATGTACAGTGGGATCATCCAGCAGTTGCAACACTTTATAGTAATCTTGCTTCAGTCTATGGGAAACTTGGCGATTATGAACGATCATTAGAATATCAACAAAAGGCTCATACAATATGGACAACAACATTGCCACCATTTCATAGAAACATAGCACAATCTCATTGTAATTTAGGTACAGCTTATGCTTCAGATACAAATTATGATGAAGCATTAAAACATTTTCAATTAGCATTGAAAATTCTCGAAACTCATCATAGTGATATTTATCAAAATGTATTAAATGCATCTTGCCATAATAATATTGGGACGATTTATTTAAATAGACAATTATTTGAATCAGCATTAATACATTTCGAAAAAGCTTTACACATTTATAAGCAACATACAATGAATGACTCCATAGCGACTATTTACAACAATATTGGAACTGTTTATTCCGATCTTGGCAAATATTCAGAAGCTATGGAATATTATTCGAAATCCATTGAATTTCACATGCTAGAAATGCCAGCTGTCGACAAATGTGCATTAGCACTGGCAATGGACAATGTCGGATTAATTCAATTTCATTTTGGATTATACACTCAAGCTTTGGAGACTTTTAAATCAGCCTTTGATTTAGTTCTCGGTATTTTACCTTCCGATCATCCCTCTATCGTCATGTATAGCAATCATATTGAAATGGCAAATAATAATCAAATATGCCAATAGAAATAACTCACTTGCTGAAATACCAATCAATTCGAGAATTTTCAATTCAATTAGTTTACTGATAATGATTTTTTCGTACATGATTTCCTGTGGAGCAATTTCTTAAAAATCCTATTTCTAGAATTCATACCCATACCCTCAAGCTGCATTGACAATTTTTTTTTCCCATGTGTTTCAAAAAAATCACATTTGCTCTCATTATTGACTCTACTAATTGTAGATGTAATTTACGAAAAGAAACCATCTTGTAAAATTTGCAATTAATGAAAGAAAAACACTGATGACTTTTACTATTGAATGCAAAACGCTTTTTTTACGGCTTGCTGTTTTACTTTTTATAATGCTATTTACCTTATTTCAAAAGCATTACCAACTAAAAATAACAAATTATTTAAGATTAACTTTACCATCAATTGTAAGTTGTTTTTCTATTATGGACGCAACCTTACATAGAAGTATGAGATATATACGTCAAACAAAAAGTAAAACATTTTTTACTGAGTGAAAATGAAAGATGGGTTGTAAATATAGTAAAGTTAGTGCAGCACATCGATCAACAGAACGACGTCTTAATTATGACGGCGGTGATGTTGATGATGATGATGATGCTATCATTGTAAACTTAACTAGTGAAGAAAATCATATTTCAATTCCCGTTGCTGATCCACAAGCATTCAATAATTCGTTTGTTCAACAACGTCAACAAGCCATCGACAATCGATCTTATCAATCAGCAATCGAATCGTGCCAGCCAACATCTCTGCAACAACTTACTGACATTATTCAAACATTTTCCAAAGGAAAATCAATTGTTGACAGCCATTGGATTATATTTTATTGGATTGTTCGTAACATTCAATATGATACAGGAGCATATATTAGTGGGAAATGTGGTGATCAGTCACCGGAAGTAGTATTTCGAAAACGAAAAGGTGTTTCTGCAGGATATGCTAATTTATATAAATATTTGTGCGATCAATTAGAAATCTCATGTCAGATAATCAGTGGCTATGCAAAAGGTTATGAATTTGAAAATCGCATAGATGCTCCTACTGAAACTGATCACACATGGAATGCTGTTGAGATTGATCAACATTGGTATTTAATAGAATCAACATGGGGTGCTGGATATTTAAATGAGCAGAGTATTTTTCAACACGAACCAAATTTATATTATTTTTTCCCACGTCCTAACGAAATGATCTGTCATCATTTACCTGATGATAATAAATGGCAATTATTGCAAACTCCAATTAACATGACACAATATTTAGAAATGCCTCACTTTCATCCTCTTTACTTTGATTTAAATATTGAATTAGTTAGTCCACGTAATCAATCTCATCTCGATCTTATTCCTGGCAAATCATATGCTCTAGTATTTTTGAAAGTGCCGTCAGATGTTCATCTTATGGCAGATTTAAAATTAAACGATCAAGTTATTGATGGTGGCAGTTATATTACGTTCGACAAACGTCAACAGATGTCTCGTTGTTATTTTGCACCGATAAAAACTGGTAAATATAAAATTTATCTCTATGGGAAAAGAGGTAATTCAGCTGCAGGCGAATACAGATCTATATTGGACTTTGTACTTGATGTGAAACAAATGCCACAAAATTCAATTAGTTTTCCAAAAGTATGGAAGAACTTTTCTGAATTCGATTTAGAAGTGATCTCTCCTCGAGATGCATATCTAATTAAACTTGATAATGGAGATAAGCAGTTAGAAATTCTAATAAAATCACCCACAAATGTTGAACTTCGCGGACATCTTCAGAATGAACGAAAGCAAGAAGTTATGGGTGGACAACAGGTTTATTATGATCGTCAGAAAAATATATGGCGATGCAAATTTGCACCTGATCGACATGGTCTTTTCGAAGCACTTATTATGGCTAAGCGAAAAACTGATCCTGACACTTATACATCTGTTGTTGCATTTAAAATTGAAGCTAAATTCATTCCATCACCACCCATATCATATCCTTTCACGTGGCAGCTATTTCATGATCTTGATCTTAAAATTGAAGCACCACGAAATCGTTCAAGCGCCATTTGTTCTGGCAATGCATCTTACACTGAAATTCTTATGCAAGCACCTGACGTTATTCAACTTTCTTGTAATATCAAATATGATAATGTTGAAATTGAAAATGGTTCATTAGCTCAATTCAATAAGGAAAAAAAACTTTGGCAACTTCTATTTGCACCTGAACGAACAGGCCGACATGAACTCAATGTATATGCGAGAAAAATTACTGATAAAGAATCCTCATTAAATGCAGTAGTCAAATTCAATCTTGATGTTAGGAAACTTCAACGGCCAATGAAATTTCCTATGACTTACAATAAATTTCAAATAGAAAAATGCCAAATCTATACACCAATAGAGGGAATATTAAAGAAAGGTTCTATTGTTCCAATTCATTGTGCCATCCCAGGTGCTAAAAGTGTCAATTTGACTGTTGATTCACAATTGCTCAACAATGAAGGCTATAGAGGTTCAATTCTGCAGAGAGAAATCCAAGTCGGATCAAAAGATGTTGTTATCTATGCCAAATATGGAAAAAACTTATCTTTCGATAGCTTGATAAAATATACTGTTCGATGAATACGTGATTTCTTGTTTTTGTGAAAAGAATGAAGAAAAGACATGTATAAAATGATTGCTCCTTAATATATAGTTTTAGCCAAGCGTAAAACTAAGATATCTCGGCATTCCATTTGTCGCCAGTAGGACTGTACTTGGAGAGTATTTAGTAAAAGAGACAGCTTAAATATGAAAGTTTTTTCTTTTGCACTTGGTTTTTCAGAAAGAATGGTCTGAGTGTGTGAGTATGGCTAGAGGTGTAAACCGATGGTCCAATCAGCATCGGTATGTGGTTCGAATATTTAGGTCTTCAATTCAATGCATACAACACAAGATAATTATTTATCGCCATATGTCATCATTGTAAACAGATTTTATATAAAATCTAAGCCATCCGGCGAGTTCTTTAACCGGGACAAATCGCCATAATGGCTGCTAAATTAAACATGTGCCGCACACCCACATTCATATTAATGAACTGTAGGCAATTTTGACGACGTTAGTGTGTGTTCAAGAACAGTTTTCAAAAGTTTTATACCTGTAGTCGTAACTTACTTCGAAAAATCTTTCAAGAAAATATATCACTGAAAAATTCTACTTTTTGCTCGTGAAACTGACTAGAAAATGGATAAACATTTGATATTTTTTACATTAAGATTAAAACATAAAAGACAATATTCTTGGATATATATATATATATAATGTTGAAAAACAAAATATTAACAAATTCAATGTAGAGTCGATCGGGCCCGGGTCCGCGTTCAGGTCTAAGAATTTACATTTAATCGGGCCCGGGTCTGAAAATTTTGGACCCGACGGGCTCTACAAGTAGTTATCAGTACTCCTAGTAGTTTTTGGTTTGACATGTTGAAGAGTACATATGTATGTATGATTGTTGTCGATGATGCTTACTCTACTAACCGCACTGATTGACAACTTAATTGTCTCCTTCTTAAGGCATACGTCTTCTTGTACATTAACTGGTTCCAAATGACCGTCGCAAATGTTGTCTTTTGTGATACAGTTGGATTTGTTAAATGAGCAATAAGAGTTGTTAATATAATGTGTTCTATTGCCGAAATAGAGTTGTTGAATAAATCAATTACCAGTATTACAATCCAATTTTCGCTCATGGGACATGTGAGATGATTACAAACAATAAGTTAAACTTAAATCGGTATTTTTGCATTGAAATTCATTCAATAAGCAACTCATAGTGGGGCAATTAAGTTCATCATTACCATTCAAAACAATGTCAATACATATCACAATGTGAATATGTATTATCACATGGCCGCCTCTCGCAGCTCCCTTCACCAGTTTCATGTTTATCTGCTTCTGAACTATGTGAGTATTCATCACAGAGTATAATCGGAAATAGTATATGTCGCTCAATCTCATATATATATATACTCTCAGCTGCTTCATCTTCTCCTTGTGGACAATCATCAAGTCCATTTCCAATCGCTACAGGTGATAAACACTTCGTTGGCTCCGACTTACATATAAATCGATTTAAGACGTTCAAATGACATGTAGAAAAATATTCATCTTCACTATAATAACAATCTACGAATCCATCACCAACACGATATGAAATTCATTTTAAAGATTGATTACAATGAAAATAAGTTGAGTTTTCACATGACATTGCATTACTGCTAGTTGAACGTTGATAATAGAAAAGTGAGAAAAATGCAGTCAACTGATAAAAATGTTCCATGCTATATTCTGGCAAGAGATCAAAAACGCGGCAATATGTGCGATCATTGACTATTACAATTGGAAGTATTCTAGATAATAATATAGGGCAGTTTTGTGCATCAAAACATACGAAGTCCGATACAACATTGATTTTAAATTCGTCACTCGATCGATTAGCCAAATAGACACATTGAAAATAACCATGCAGAACAGGAAATTCTGGTAAAATCCTTTTCACTGTAAATTTAGCTTTCATTTTCATTTACCATCGATTGTTTTGTAAGAGTATCATTTAATAGTCGAGATGGCTGCTCCAAGAATAAGAAAATAACACAAGGAAAACGCGAAACTCTCATACTTCAAAATTATTTTGAAGTACATCAAAATACACTTGACTTACGGGAGTACGTAAGTCTCACTTCCCCTTGAAATCACACTAAACTAATCCATAGCCGAGGTCGAGCAGTCCGACAGTAGGCACCTATCGGAACCCATCCGATCCGACTGGAATCCAATAGGATTTTATCGGATCCTGCCCGATCTTACAGAATTATCGTTGGATTCCTGGTCGAGGAATTGATGTCGGATCCTCAGTGTCGGAATCCTATGAACTTCCGATGACATACAACGGTTTTTCTTTGGAATTCATAGAAATCCGACACTGAGGATCCGACATCGATTCCTCGACCCGGAACCCAATAGAATTGAATCGGATTGTAGGATATTTCCAGGTTCCTATCGGATCCAATGTCGGATCAGTCGACCTGGGAGATATTTGCTTTTGGTGAACTCGAAGTAATGGTCCAGCTTCTTGATAGTCATCAGCACATTTGACAGTAGAATGACGGAAGAAGAATAAACTAAATTCTGACAGGATATTAATGATTCTTAATTGAAAAAAGATTGTCTATGGATGCGGAGGAAAGCTTTCTCTTCATACACACTCACACGACTGCCATCTTCAGCAATCAACTTCACGTAATTTTCTTCTCTCTTATTTTCTTTAATCAATATTGGTATTTTCTCTTCTCATTCTTGTTATATATATATATATATATATATATATGTCGGAGTAGATATTAAAATTTTAAATTCTACTAGACAATTATGTATGATGGAATTAATGTCATCTATAATAGAAAATAAAATAAATGTTGATATAAATGCGGATCTACAGCAGGATATGAACTATTTATTTGTAAAGCAGACAGCATTGCAGATCATTTAGTGTATCAACGAGTTTACGTTTATATATTAGAACAAGATTTCTTTTTAGCAGGATTACATTTTGTACTACATGGTACTTTAGCTGCCTTGTAGGAACATTTTTTTGTAGCACAACTGCCATTACAAGAACAAGTTTCCACCACTCAATTGAATCCCTTGTTGTTTTATCTTAATTAAATATAAAACTATGATTTTAGTTCCACAGATTTCAGTACCGAATACTACCTCTTTCCAAGTTTTATCGCGGGCATGCTGTCCTACTCTTTCATGACATTATTTTATTGTTACATATAGTTGTTCATACGTTATCACTGGATTATTCGATTTAATCCCATAAACAACTTGTAATTCTCCAATTGTGACTATCTTAAAATGTTTATGAACCCAAAATTTAAAAGAAGACTTGCCACAACCATCTTTTAGTACCAATATAATGTCATTGTAAACTGCTCGCCTAATAGCAAACTTTGAACGAAATTTTTCATCCAAAGATTCTATGTGCTTATCAAGTTTAGAATAAAACAGTTCCATTGTTATACTATTATATATTTTTCCTTTGATATTATGACGGGACGTACGTTCAATTTAAATATTCAAAATCTTTCTTTTTCTCTTTCCTTTCTACATATTGCACCATTCATATCAACATTTATTTTATTTTCTATTATAGATGACATTAATTCCATCATACATAATCGTCTAGTAGAATTTAAAATTCAACTGAATTGTATTCCTCTCCAATATATATATATATATACAGACAGAACGAAAGAAGAAATATATAAATGTAACAGGATTGTTAAATACGTCTGTATGATGAGGCAGGCTAGTGGTGAAAAATTAAATCCCCATCTTCATATGAAAATTATTGTCAAGAGGACAGCTCACAAAATCAGTTAGGTTTCAGAAAAATATACTGTTATATCTCATCGTAACACATATTTTTGATGTTTAAGAATTATTTGTATTTGATATAGGCGTTCATTGTAATTACCAAGTAACGAAAAATAGCTGTATTTGGAATGCATACATCAGAAAAGGTAATATCATTTTTTAAGTATTTCATGGGAATCATTAGAAGGATTTCCAAAGAAAAGTAAAATATATAAACGAGAGACAAGAAGAAAATATGCTGTGTAGAATTGGGATCACACACCCCTCAAACTGATAATTTCTTTAGCTAAGCTAGTTGAATTCACAAGATGAGAAGCAAAAACAAAAAGGAAATAATGTATCGAACAATAATTGTACAACGTGCGGATTTGTTTTTTTTATAGATGGAGACTACATTGAATTTATTGAATTCCGCAATTCATATGGCTGTTCCCAACAACACAGGACTCACCATTGTCTAAAATAAAGTTACACAGGCACTCCAATATGTTCGCAAGGAATTACCTTATGAACTTTGTTCAATGTAGTGAGAAGTTAGTTAAATGTTTCCGTTCTTTTAGTATTTTCCATTAAAAGCACCTTCTATATCTATTTCTGGCTTATTTACAGTTGTCAAAGGTCGTTTAATTATTCTATAAACGAACTCAACAACAGCAGCGATGTATTAAAAAAATAATTCATTTGTGATTTATCTTTTCCGAACTGTTCACTACGGCTCCATATGAATTTGAAATTATTAAACATGATTTTATCTCTCATTTTTAATGCTTGTTTAAATTGTATATATACATGGATGATATGATTACAAAATAAATCGAAGCAAATTTTCGAAATCCGAATCCACCAATGGATACAGGTATGATAGATTCAAAGACAAAGAACATGATCAGTTTTATATATTGTTTATTTAGCGTGTGATTTAGGCAAACCATTTTTCTAGCTTTCATTACCTGTTCAATTTTGTTACTTCAAAAGTCGATAGAGCTCAAGCACTTGGGGTGAAGATGATCGATATTTAGTACTCGACGATATTCCATAGGACGATTTTAAAAGGCGGAACTTTCCAAGCAAATAAGACTTACTTTCAGATAATGGTCCAGTTACTGTATAACATTTCATGCATGTACGAAGACAACAACACTGAACTCGTGTTGTTTTATTGTTGATTATAGGTTACAGATAAGTATCAACCAACCGTTTTACCGAATCCTAGTGGTGAAGGCTCATTAGCAGCATCAACTTCTTACAACCAAAGAACAAAACAGTGCTGACTATTGGAGTCACTGAGCTTTTGTTTATTGGATGGGTAAAAACAAAACAAAAATTGGCAGCAACTTTGTATTTCGAATAATTTAAGAGTCGGACGAATACTTCTATAAGCCAGAAACTTCATCATGACTCAGCACATCCAATGATACATGAAATGTTAATGGTCATAAACTTTAGGAGTATGCTAAGAAGTTTTAAAATACTCAGTGTCAATGACTCGCAGCAAAGGAACGTCATCAAGTAGTAGCAGTAACAGTAAAAGTAAATCAATCTGTCGAACAGTCATCCTCCACAGTTAGGCAGACTGTTTCCAATCAAGCCGATGGTGATACCTTTTAGTTAGGAGAATATTTTTAATTGATCTTAGTTTTGTTGATGTTTCATCTGTCTGTATGTGTGTTCACCTCGATGAAGCGAGTCAGATCTTTGCTTTTACTCATTTTTGTTGTCTTTTATAAATTTCTTTCTTCATATGTCTTTGCGAGACTTCTGTATTTATATCAAAATTCTATGAACGAAATACATATCCTTGAATAATTGAACGGTTCTATAATAACTATCAAGAAGAAAAGCGTTGCTTAAATCACAAAATCGGTATTGTGAACAATAGTTTTACTGACGAAGACATCTGAGAGCAGACGTACCTTCAGTACATGAAACATGTATTCACAATATGTCGACGTTGTTTGAACTATCTGACCTATGAAATTAAAGATTTGAGAGAAATATCGAGATTCGTTAGATGTCTTGAAAGCATTGAAATGCATATATGAAAAGAATCGCCTGAATTCATCTGATGAGATATTAAGTACCACCAAAATGTTGACTGGTGTAGTTGGATGTACTGATACAAGAAATATCACTACACATACACTAGTTTCAGAGCTGCAAATAGAAGTCAGATTTCAGCAAAACAAATTATTGAACACAAGCATAGATTTATAAGGCTGGCATGATTAGATCTTTGAAATCGTTGTAACTAGATCTCTGACAAAGTCCAATCATACAGCTGAGAGTGGGGATGAGCATGCTGGTCTTTGTGTTTTGGTTGCTGATAAGAGTGTGTTTACCAGAGATGGAACCTATCTGAATTTTTAGCGATCAATATCGATAGTGGTCTGAAAAGTTTATACCGTATCGGTTGATCTATCGATACCAACTGATATACTGGTACTGAATAGTAAATCTACAGCTAGCGAATCGATCTATTATTCCTCTATACTAGAAAAAAATTATCTATAAACCATTGTATACCTTTACGAACAACGAATTCAAATATTTATACATAATAAACTAAAGAAAGAAAAAAGATAGAACGGTTATCAAATAGTCTACTGACAAATCAACCAGTCTGAAATCAGTACCGGAACCGGTCAGTAAGTGGTACCGGTTTCATCTTTGAATTTTGTTATATATAACCAGAAGCCAAGCTATCATGATGCATTTCTAACAAGGTTAGTATCGACATTAATTCACCATCAAGTATATTCAGTTCTACTAATCCATCATAATCGAATCGTCTATTTCAGAAATATCTATAAAAAAAAACTTTCGAATAACATTTACAATTACGTCGAACAGAAAAGCGATTTGAGTACTATATAATTTAATTTAAAATCTCAAAGAGATGAATAACTAGCTAATTAATACAATGATGTGTGGCTATGGTTGCATTTTCATAGTAACATAATTAACAGCCAAATTCATACTCCACACCCTCTGATTACTTAGTGAAAGTGGTTGTTCTCTTACTGAGATATTGTATCCAAAGCATTCATTTTCAATGAAAATTTCAGAGCATTTTGAGGATGATAATACACGTAAATGAGTAGAATTCATGGAACATGTGCTTTCTGATAGTGACATTTATCAGCCGAGTATAGGGGGTGGTGCTTTAACTTTAAATTGGCAGTAAAATGTAGAGTTTAAAGTCACACTTAAATGCTTATTTTTGGCGTTTTATCTGTTGCAGAGAGTCTCAGAAGCATGACTAAATACGTCAGTACGATAAAAAGTATTAAAAAGAAGCGTTTAAAGACGACTTTAAACAACTTTAAACTTTACAGTTAAAGTAAAGTTAAAGTGGCCCCCTAGTCGAGTATTGTTCATGAAAAATCTTTTTTTCAATTAGATTCGATCATTTCTGGCGCATCTTATTTCAGAAAATACGCGGTTCAAATATGTATACGATTCGTCGTAAAGACGTCGGTTGATTGTCACATCAATTATATCATGTACTTGCATGAAAGCGTAAACAACATCTCGCAACACACATATAAAACAGTGAATTAGTTGCATCTCGTTTGATGTGACAATTTCATTTAGCATCAAAGTTTGATAAATCTATGTTGATCGTTCTAGGTCTAGCGGCAGGTAACGAGATCATTATATTGTTCCCAATAATTAAAAATATTCTATAGACTCATTTGTAGCGATATCTTTTGCTATTACAAATAGATCTAAATTAATACCATTTATCTATTTTATTCTCATGACGAAAGTTAATCCATATAATCTCTTCTCGAATGTATATTTACTTCATGAAAAACCAGAAGCCTCTGCTTACACTATTCAAATAGAAATTGACTTTTTTCAGATTCGAAATGACTTATTTTTTCCTTTTACAATTTTCCAGTTTCTCTGTAATTTGATAATTGATCGTTTCTGGCCTTGTGAGATTAAACAGTAACACTAAACAAGGAACGCATGACACTCACTTATTAGTATACAATGTTTCTATTTATGCAGAAACCTATTAAACAATAAATCTTTGTACCAATAGTAACTTGTGCATGAGTAATTGTATTTACACAAAGTGATATATCTACGATGCACATCTTCTTTCAACTTGATGTATATATGATAGAGTCGTTATTTATTGCTTATAACGTATTTTTACAGATCTTTTATTTGGACAAAATGATCAATAACTGTGTTTAGAATTATATTTTTGCTCTGCATTGTCTTATTTCCATTGGTTCTTGTTGTCTAGCACACAAATACATGAAGTTTTATCCTAATGCTATACGTAATTCTTGGAAAGAAATTCTCTTGAATGAGACAATTTAGAAAAATAAGATTTCCAGCTCATTTTTTCTTGTTATTGTTGTTGTCATGTACGTGGCTGAATTTTATTCTTGAACAGCTCATAGAGTATTAAAAAAATATTTTTAGAATTATTAAATTTTAATATTAAAATTATTATTTTTTTCAAATTCATTCATGAGTATCAATATATCCGAATAAAATTGAAGAAAAAAACCATCTTTATGCCAATTTAATTATTCTTTGCATGCTTTTATATGCTTCTCTTTCTGTTTTGATATCTATAAAAACAGTAGATCTTTACAATTTGTGATCCATGCTCATTTAATCTTATACGGAAGGTAAGATCATTCGCAAAGAAATTCTCACGAAGCTTACGATTACCATTATAATCAACAATAAACAAACGAGTACGAATTGGTAAGAATTTTCATTCAAGCTTAATAGGAAAGAATTTTTTTATTAATCTAATAAAAGAAACTTTGCCATTGTAATTCTCTGAATTACGAGTAAAGTGCTACATTTTCATACTTTTAAATTGTACTTTAGAATACCTAAGTATTGCCTCTTTCTGTTGAGTTGCGTCTACAACATCGAGCCCAACATTAAAATTCGTTTAGAGAGCATTTACAGAGTTTGTTTTGTTTTGTTCTCTTTACCCATTTCTGGAGGTTGCAGATGTAGGTGTCTAAGCTTAATTATCGAAGACAAAATGATACATTAGTGTCAGAAACTTCTAAAGTATGATAAAACTCGTTCAAATAGAGAAATATAATAAATCATAATTTCTCATACTTTGACAATTTCGATTTTCATCTCATTTGAATTTCTAGCTTAATACCGTCAGAATATTCACGAGATAATTATGGCAGTTGTTGCGATTCCAATTATCCGGCAATTTTGGATGTACCTTATATCGAACGATGTATCCATTCTTTGTTCGATATTTGTTCTCTATCATTTTCTTTTTGATCGACAACTTCGTCGAAGTTTACAAAATCCTGTAATTGTTACTATTCTTATTGTAAATTTTCTCGCTCTTATCATTGAAATTCCTTGGATTCTTTATTATTATCTCAATGGTGTTGTCTGGATATTTACCCCGTTCTTTTGTCGAACATGGGTATTTATTGATGGATTCACCTATGTAACAACAGCAAGATTAGTTGCATGGGCATCAATTGAAAGCATGAGATGCCTAGTTCGACTTTGAATATAAATCGACATCTGAATAATTATTCACAATTGGAAAATAAATGCAAAAAAATCGCGCCCATTTAAAAACCATCCCAAAGCAAAAGATAAAGATCGTCAAACTGGCAACCTATTTATAATTTAGGAATAGATTTAGATTTCCTTTTTATGAATCATACAATTTATAAAAAGGAAATGATTAGATGAGTCCAGAGAATATCCCCGGAAACTCGATTAAGCGCTAGGGAACCAAATCTAGCAGATATAACAGATATAGAGATATACAGCCTATAGGGGTCTAGGGAGTACAGGAGTTATAGGAGATTGATAAACAACGAGCAACGCTTAAAAAATAAATACTGATATCAGTAATATCTATGAAAGCAACTTTTATTTTAGTTGAGTTATAATTAAATTAAATTAAGAGATGAAAAAGAAAAAAAAGATCTCCTATATCTCCTATATGTCCTATAACCCCCAATAACTCCTATGCCCCCCAGCCTCCCCCCCCCGGNATCAGTATTTATTTTTTAAGCGTTGCTCGTTGTTTATCAATCTCCTATAACTCCTGTACTCCCTAGACCCCTATAGGCTGTATATCTCTATATCTGTTATATCTGTTAGGTTTAGTTCCCCAGCACTTAATCGAGTTTCCGGGGATATTCTACGAACGCATCATATGAAAGAAATCTAAATATATTTCTAATTATAAAATGGGAGCTAGGTCAAATTCGAATTCGAATTGTAAATTTTATGATTTATAAAAAGGAAATCTTCTGCCGGGGTTGCGGAAAACATGAAAATGCCTGTTTTTGCATTTATATTCGAAGTCGAATTAGGCAGCTACTCCTGATTTTAATTGAACTGCACAGTGTATTCTACCCATTCTCTAGAGTCGAATAATTTAGAAATTTATTTATGGAAATGAAAGATCAGTTTTGAGTAAGATATATTTTGTTTTATAATAGAATGAATCTAGGGATAATTTTTCCATAGTTGGTTGCATCAAATTGGTTTTGACACACGGTATATAAATATCATGATTCTATTATGAAATAGTCATGCGAAATAATTGGGTGAGGAGACGGAGAATTTAAAGAGTCTGCCATGAATAGACCATCGAAAATATCACAGCATAGACTTTAAATGAGGATGGATTATCGCATCGTATTGGGACATTCTTGCAAAGTCGATTAATATAAGTTACTTTGAATGTTGTGGAGGTTGATGTTCAATTAAACTATCTCAGGATTTTC
Source organism: Rotaria socialis (assembly GCA_905331475.1). Taxonomy (NCBI): domain Eukaryota; kingdom Metazoa; phylum Rotifera; class Eurotatoria; order Philodinida; family Philodinidae; genus Rotaria; species Rotaria socialis. The sequence goes on along the minus strand of CAJNYU010003994.1, from coordinate 1,799 downwards.
CTAGAAACTTTTGTATAACATTGGTATTCGTTCGGGAGTAGCTGCCTAATTCGACTTCGAATATAAATCAAACAAAAGAACCACTTTCATGTTTTCACTCCATCGCCGGAAAAAGATTTGGTTTTTATAAATTACAAACTTTATAAGTTGACTTCACTCCCCAGGAGAATCATTCCGACCATCTGAACTAGGGATGTACAGTGTCGATGTACTGGCCGCCGATACTGCACGCCCCTAGTCTGAACGAGTATCTTAAAAGGTCTGAAACGCCTATAAAATGCTATAATCAGGAATTAATTTTCATCCTATTTCGCCGTAATCCGCCAGCTCGTTTTACGGATCGTTTTTTTGCTAGAAAACAACTACCTTTTTTAACGCTATATTCTTCGTTTTGGAGCTGGCGGAAAACGGCGCCGTTTTTCAACGTTATCCCGCTTTTACGCCGTTTACGGTATTTTACGCACCGTTTTCCTGGATATGGGCCCATTTATAATGTAGGAATAGATTTAGATTTTTTTTCTTTGTAAACTACAAAATTTATAAATTGAATTCACCCCCATTTATAATTTAGGAATAAACTTATATTTTCGTTTTTTGCAAACTACAAAATTTAGATTTTCGAAATGAAATGTGGTTGTGGGTGTGGAGTATGCCTGTGCAAGTAGACCCGCATATTCGCCTTTCCTCACACTCACACCCAGGTAGGTAGGTAAATAGATAAATGGGTACATGAATATATAAAAGCTTTGGTCACGGAAGACCTACATGATTCGAACGTGTTCAATGAGAGAGACGTGACATCTCGGCACTCGTTGGGTGGTCCTACGGGCCACCACTCGCCGAGGCTTAGATAAAGGTGTGTGTAAAACCTTTGATCACATAACACCTGCGACTACGATTTTTAGTGACGGTCTCAGAGTTTTTTAAAACGAGTCGCAGTCAGGTGTGACCGTGACCATTACCGTGACCGTGATCCTACTATCTAACCATTTATCTATTTGCCTACCTACCCATCTATCTACCCATTTACATATCTATCTATTTATCTATCTATATGTGGATAGGTGACACTTTGGTATTTGGAAAGTCCCAATGATATTATCACTGAGATATGTCATGTATTGCAATAATATCTGTTAAGTTTTCTCACGTTGTATTACCTTGCATGAACTATTAGTTTTAACAGGAATCTACATAATTTCAATATAACTACTATTATCTCTTCTCAATATAGTTGTAAATATGCTGAGTTATAGATACGTAGGATAACTTAGGTCAGGATTCGAGTATTTTGCTGGCATACGATTCGCCAATTCATCAGGCCAACTGAATTCAACATCGGATCAAGATAGATCTCAACAAGCTCTATCGATTCCACTATTTACTTGTTTTCTAGTACCTACCCATCATAGATAAAAACCTGAAATACTGCAGAAACACCACTTAAAGACGCCATATTTTAGGAAAAATCCGTCGCGCTTCACTTATTGATCAGACTAAGCCCCAAAACGTCCCTGTATATGTAACTCGACGAGCTCTACACAATAAACTTATTTTCAACCTGATTCCATTGTAGCATTCCTGAGGAAAATGCTAATCAAGCCCGAAAACCAGGTTCGTTCAGAAAAACCCGTCACGACACGCCTACTTCATTGGATAGCGTTCGTCGCGTTCTATCTCTCGGTATCATTTTCACGTTTCGGTCCGGTGAATGGGCGAATCCATACAGGTTTTTCTGAACAAACCTGGTTTTCTCAGGAATGCTAGAATGGAATCAGGTTGAAAATAAGTTCATTGTG
>CAJNYU010003990.1:0-11958 GCA_905331475.1 Rotaria socialis | reverse complement strand
CTTTGCACCACTGTCAAGTAATGTTCCGGTCACCAAGTTTTCTTGCAACTTCCTCGTGTATCTAATATGGCTTCATGAACTTGCATTAAAGTACTTCTAGAGTGAAAATCGATTTAAGGGTGGGTGTGGGTGTGGTTTAAGAGAAGACTAACACCCACACCCATACTGAGATCGGTGAAAAGATTATAAAAATACTCGATAACTTATCAATCCTAAATAATAATTGAAGCCTTAGAAGCAATATGTATAGAAGAAAGTACCGTCACAAAAATACTGAATTTCGATGATTTGTGCTGAGGTGTCTCAAACAAATTCTTTTCCAATAATTATCAGAAAAGCTTGAATGAGTAGCAGAGGCCCCGAAACGGGGTGGATTTTTCACTCCCCGCCCCACCTCGACGTTCTCCGGAATTTCCGTGGCTATTTTTCAGTTTTTCATTAAGTTGGGTATGAGTGGAGCTCTCGCCAGTCATCTGCATACCGCCCACAGCCGCACTCTGTTGTACCATGCATATACGAGTTTGAAGCATGATACTGAAGAGCAGGGGACTTTTCACAGAATCTACCCCACTGTGACCCGGCTCCGAACTAAGATATTTTTTCCCCGTCCCGGCCCCGCTGTTCCATCCAAATTGTCTCCCAATCCCGTTTCGGTTTTTGCTGAGTAGTAGGATCAAAATTATCTTACGAAACAAGTTGTTAAGTTAATGAATGGCTTTTTTTGATTGGGAAGTATGTGCACCATCAAGTTCTCAGTCAGTGATGCATACCCTGAGAATTTATACTGTTCGTCTATTAACAGGAAGTTTCCGCCAATTTTCCATCCCGAAGCCCTGTCCACACTCAAGAATGCTGAAAGAAACCGATTTTTGAATTTTCATTTTCCAAGTAGACTCGTATACAAACACCATAATCGTTACGATCACATATGGAGGTTATGTCGCGAGAATTATTTTTTCTTTTGTGTAATAGTTGCATTCGATAGTTCTTAAACCAACTTGACTTGGCAGCGATATTTTATTTTGTAAATTGTTTTGAAATGAATAATATTACACGCATAAAAAACCGAACAAAAACGGCAATGAAAGCTACAGCTAAGAGCAGACGTTTATACTTTATTTTCACAAATGCACTAAATGGGTACACCCTTTTCTTGCAACCACTTTTTCAAATCCTCTGTGAATTCTGGCATAGCTTCATGTTCTTGTACGCCATCAATTGTTCCTTTATTCCAATCGGGACGATTTTTACAGTAGAGTGCCATGCCTGGTTTCAGAATTCATTGAATAGGGTGTGGGTGTGGGTTGGTGTGGCTTAGAGTATGGATCTGCTTTTCGTCCACACCCACACCCTATTGTAACACAGAATTTCCCTTCTACAGTAGATCTTGATATGAATGTGGTCGTAGTTACAAATGATGCTCTGAGTTTCATACACGCCCACACCCTAGGTACGATTTCATGTTTGGATCATATTATGCGTTGAAGTAGATGATGAAGGTACAGATAATTCTTTTAGGACCATTATCAGGAAAACTACACATCGTGGTAACATTAATCATAGACAGGGGGTCAGATTAATGTTGCCAGTACGAGATTGTTATTCAGTTTTTTTTCACACGTTTAATACGGTAAGATTGAAATAATTAAAAAAGACGATACATTCACTCATGATATAGGTGTTCTCATGGCAAAAATACCTGCATCTCACATCCAGCAACGCGAAGCGTTAGTTGGTAACTCAAACGGAATTTGCATGACGTAAGCTAATTCAAGTTATCAATGACCATACATTGCGTTGAATAGCCCTATTGATACTGTTATTCGCATTTCAGCTTAGTTCGAATCCCTTTCTGGTGCTTTCTACGTTATAGCAATATGGATTTGCCAGGCTTGGTAAACGACAAATGTTCCATCCCTTTTAAAGGTCGAAGGCTGAGATATAAATTGAAAAAAAGAGGAACCCAGCTGCGTTTTTTGTAGTATTCTCTACAAAAGTACGTTAGTATCAAATAACAATAGAATAGATTTATAAGGCGTGGTATCAGTTAATATCAAATCATAATCGACATCATGATTTGTAAGCAATCTTTTCACATCCTCGCTTTGTTGTTATTGCTCCTCGTTGTCACCGTTGACGTACAGGGTATGTTGTCGCAGATATTTGAATATTTCTTTCTCGGTATGAAATTGCTCGAACTATTGTTGTAGGAGGTTCTTATCGACAGCAACCGACGCAGACAAGGTAAAAACTGTCGATGTTCGGACGTATTCGGAAAAAAAACACATGATGCAGGTTTGAATTATGGAATCATTGATTCGATGCGCACAGTTTCTGTTGCATCAGTTCGTGGATTTAGTCGGGTCAATATCTCTTTTTGTATGCCAGTGGTTTGGGCGTGTATTCTTCGATCATGTAGCGTACATTAGCTTGGATAGGACCACTTGAATGATTGAGTCAGATGTAACCAAATTAGATGAGAGTACTCGGATCACTTGACTACACTTCACTGTAAACAATATCCGTAGAGTAAAAAGCGAAAAAAGGGTTGATTGATTTCAATTATTGTGATTGTGTATAATATTTTCTCTTCCTCCTATGTGTTAACGTGATAATTCTCTTGTTTATTAGTAAATTTATTGACGTTTCGATCGATGAAATCGATCTTCTTCAGAATGAAATAGAAAGTGCATACAGAAGAAGTTGTTTTACTGACGATTCATCCAATTGTCAATTTTTTCTTTATTTCCTTTATAAATATTACAGTACTGGTACAGAAAAGACGCTATATACTAGAACTTCTTTTGTTTGATATTTAATTGTCCGTACCAGTACTGTAATATAATATTTATAAGGAAAATAAAGAAAATATTGACAATTGGATGAGTCATCAGTAAAACTAAATTTTCTGTATTCATTTCCTATTTTATTCTGAAGAAGATCGATTTCATCGATCGAACCGTCAATAAATTAACTAATAAACAAGAGAATTATCAGGTTAAAGCATACGAAGAGAAGAGAAATTTGAGAGAGAGGATAATTCTGTCACCAGAAAACAAAGCAACTTCGTAAACGATTGTAGTTAGCGGTTTAAAACGAATACATCCAGAAAGCCTCTAAACCCATCTATCTTACTAAGAAACTCCTTAGAATTTCATCCTAACCTCGTGAAGTACTAAAGTAAAATTATCATGTGATTCTTCCGTAATATTATAATAATCATCTAAACTTCTACTAAATATTGAACTTTTAGTAGTATTAAAGTAGCACTCTTCAGGGTTATCATTGCTCGAAGATCCCGTTCCTGACCTATTTACACTCTCATCTATGAAATCGTACAATTGATTCACTTACTTGAAATAATATTTGAGTTTGACCATGTTGTTGGGTTTGATTCAAAGAGAGCAAGCAAATTTCATTTATAGAGCCATTCATTTGTTTTGAAGATGTTTTTGCCAGAATCCAAACGGAAAATCAGTAATTGATTAGGAGAACAGTTCTTATTGAAGACATTACTAATATTGTCAATGTATTGTTCCCTCTTACATTGAACAGTTATTATTAATTCCAATAATTGAAAGTACTGCTTGATACAAATCAATCTTCGCATGAAAAAAGACAATTAAAATATTAGAATGAAAAACACACTCACCTATATATAATAAAGCTTCATTCAATAACCATAGCCATATTGTATTATAGAAGAAGCTGAAATATTGCACCTCACTAAAGAAAGCTTATAATTAGTGTACTAAAGGCAACATGATATTCATAAAAGATTAATCAACATCGTTTAGATGAATTCTCCTGTTTGAGTAAATGGGGCTTAGCGAATCTAATGCATAGCTTTAATAACAATAGCTAGTATTGAACCTTGCTCTTCTGAATGTAAATGATGCTTCAATATAGACACTTCTGTACGTTTTACTCGACCAGCAGCGCCCAACTGAAAATTAGGAAATAGTAGAAAACGTCCTGAATGATCTCCTTCATAATGCAAATGTGGTATTAAAATCAAAGAAACCAAAACCTACATTAGTATCTGTACTATAATTTTAATGAGTTTTCTTGATGAAATAGACATCAGGCATAATTCAAAGCAGCAAGAGTCTCTTTGAATTGTTATTACTGCTATACCGACCAGAAATGATCTTATTAGCAAAGAAATTCTGCTCAGAAATCTGGGTAAATATACTGCAGTTAGGCAGAAAGAAAACCTTTATTGAAAAATATAAAACATATCCATATGTGCACAAACCTATCTAACTTATTGTCTTGAAATAAAAGAAATGAAATGAAATGAAATGTAATTTATAATTATTGCCATATTTTAGTGTGTTACTCACAATAACCTACAGGATAGAATCAACTCATTGAAAAAAATTTAGTAATCTCAGAACTTCTCTTCTTCATTGTTTATCAAAATGAAATCAAACATTCTATTGAGACAACGTAATAGTCTGATATATAAACCACATTTTTGATACATTTCTACAAAACAAAAATGTCAGTTATAATTATAATTTACACTTACCGTCATGATCTTGAATGGTATACGATAATTCTGAAATAAACAAACTTATAATAGTACTTCTTGCGTCAAAGTTGAATATTAATTTTAATCAACTAAAATAAAAAAGATTAGATATTAAAAACCAACAATATATTGAAAACATTTGTTACTACTTTCCTAAGTAGAAGCGACGTCCATTAAATTTTAAATCACCCATACCAAATAAATATGTTAAGAAGCACAAGCTGAACAGAACCTGAAAAATAAAGAGAAATTATACGCGACTGCGATCCTAACTATCGCTGATCATCTAAGCAAAAAACAAAAAAACTAGTAATAAAAAATGCATTGAAATCAGAAAAATTTCTGAAGAATTTTCCCCTGGATACAAAAAATATGAACTAAACTGTAACCTAACTTATTTGTCATCTCGTTCTACGTTTCCAGATGATCGGAAACTGAATTGGTCAAGAAAAACGCCCGACAATGAAGTTCCTGTCTAATTATTGTTGTTGACCTGAAAATTTTTTTTTTATTAAAAAGACTAAATGAATATCTGAAAAATCTTATCCACAGACACTGCCTTGAATATAAAAAAGATGAGTTCAAGCTACGATATACTCGCATATATTGTGGTTGACATAACACGATGAAATAATACAGATGGATGAAGGGGGACAATCTTTGTGAGGAGCTTATTTCATTAGTTGTATCGATCTAAATAAACAAAAACAATATTAATGAAAAAGCATATTGATCTATGATGAATTGTTTTTAAGAAATGTTTTCAAATAGAAAAGAGATAGAAGAAATTCTAAATGACACATACGTGATAATGTTCCGGTATTTTGGCATGATCAGAAGGTAATTCATCAAGATATAAAAGCACGGATTTAAAGTTTTAATAGTTGTTCTTGTCTATCTGAGAAGAAGCTACTTATAAAATGACAATAGATTGATACCTGAAAAAAACGTTTTTCATGAATATGTGATGAATCATTTTTAACAAATATCTTTGAATATAAAAGATATAGAGAAAATGTATAAATGATTGTTAAAAACTGTCTGAAATCGTACAATAACCTACCCTTAGACGTAGATTAATATACCTTTTGAATAGCATTTAATAGTAATCTACCCTCTAGCGTATTATAATAAACTCTCTATTTGAACCGAATAATAATCTACTCTTCATTGCTGAATTAGAAACGTGTGTGAAAAATGCGTTTATTAATCTACCCCGAATCGTTTAATAATAAACTGCTTTCCTTAAAATATGAAATAGAAAACCCTTAAAAGAGCTCCATATACCCCGTGCCTGTTCAAATACTCTTACGCTCAAAAACCCTTTGGATCATGAAACCCTCAAGAGTTTATGAAAAGGAAAATCTAGGGCAACGGTTGAATATTCTGCGCTTTTTCTTAGTGTTGATAAAGTGATACAGATGCAATTGAACACAATCAATCCAGTTCTCAGGCGCACGTTATTGTCTCGGAGATTTTATTTCTTACATAAAGGAACCTACTTTTTGTTGAGACAACTATTTAATTCAATATCAACAATCAATGAGAAAAAAAGACGTGTAACTCATTTTTACTTATTCCTGATTGGTAAACAAACGTTAGAGACTTTTAGTGAAAACATTACTTGTACCCGTATAAACATGATTTCTTCAAAATTTTCTCTGATAGGGTCTTCACTCGGAACTGCTTGTCGATCAACGTGGCGGCGCTCCATACAACACCCTCGCTGCTGCGGCCTCCGCTGCCGTCGCTGGAGACACGATCATTCTTGCCAAAGGCAGTGGTCCATACCGTGATCCCCTCATCATCAAGTGATCCGGCACGATCACCGCGCCCATAGTCGTTGAAGGCAACGGTGAGACCATCACAGGTCTCAATACAGTCAACTTCACCCTTAGTGGTGGTGTATGGATCTCTACTCTCTCAAATACGTTCGATGTGGCACCGGTCGTCATCGCTTGGCAAGGACGGCGCATCCTTCAGGATCAAACCACTGGCGCGTTTCTTGGACCCATCACGCTGCGTGCTGATGGTAAAACTCTAGAACTTAATGCCAACACCTCGGCCGATAATTGGGAAATCTCTGCACGCCTCTTCGTCGTCGCCCTGAATACTGTATCTCACCATCTCTACCGCAACCTAATCGCCACTGGCAGTTTGAACGATGACTTCAATCTTCACGGGGAAGGCATGGACATTGGCTTCGAAAATATTGCAGCCTATAACAAACTCGACGAAGGCTTCTCAGCGCACGACACCATCAACTGTACAATTAATGGCGCACGCTTCTGGACCAACGACAACGGCTTTGCCAACGTTAATAGCTGTGTCACCAGTGCCACCAATCTCCTTATCCACGATAACATCGGCTATGGCCTCTGGTTATCTGATAATACCACCAGCAACCTAACTAACATCCGCGTCTGGAACAATGGTGCCGTTCAAATCCGTTTGGACAACCGCGCAGCAGGCACGGCTACCAGAGTCTCTGCGTGGACAACTGCCTGGAATACACCACCGTGGCGACGTTACAAGGAATCTATAACCTTTAAAACTTCGATAGCACTCGGAGGCAACGCTGCTTACACACCAGTGCCATTCTGGACCGGTTCACTGGAAATCGTCACTGTACCTGCCGCCCCCCGTACCTATCAACCCAACGAACACCACTCCTGTGCCCGCCGCAACAACGTTGATTCAAAACGCCGTTACCACCGGTCGCCCACTTGTAGTTCTTCCAGCTGGTATCCATCGACTCACGGATCAAATTGGCATTAATAACGCCGCCAACCTGAAGATCGATGGCACCGGTGCGACATTGGTCATGACCAACCGTAAGCGTATCACCCTGCGCATAGCTAACGCGAACAATCTCACGATTCATGGACTTACCCTCGACTATGAGCCACTTCCCTTCACCCAAGGTACTATCACTGCAGCCAATTCGACCGTCATCACTTTCATGGTCCACAATGGCTACCCTGATCTTACCACTGATTTCGGCACCACACCACCTACACATCTCTTCACGGCCGATGATCAACGTCAACCCGACGTATATGATTATTATAAGCCTACCCTCAATATCATCACGCCTAGAACAGACACTCTCACCAAGACCGGCCCCAACTGGCCGACCACTCTAACCACTTCGGATCTCATCGTGATCGATCGCCGCGAAGTCGACGCCACCAACGCTGTTGAAATCCGTGATAACATTGGCCCTGTCACATGTGAAGACTTCACCATCTTCAGTTCACCCACTCTCGGGTTTGCTGGTCGTTACTGCCGTGACCTCGTCACTTTCCGTCGCGTGACTTTACGGCCAGGTCCAAAGCCCGTCGGTGCGACCCAGCCGCGTCTCTTTTCCACCAGTGCCGATGCTATCAACTTTGTCCAATGTCGTCAGGGACCTCTCATCGAAAACTGTGAAATTTCCCACCAGGATGACGATTCTCTTAATGTTCACGGCTACTTCTTCCGGATCACCAGTGTTCTCTCAACTACAAGCTTTCAGTTCACGTACCCTGGTTCCGCTTCCGCCTTTCTCAACCCTATGCAAGCTGGTGACACTATACGCTTACATGCTGCAGGGAACTTTAACGTGATTGGTACTGCCGTGTTTGCCTCTGCTAGTGTTGTTGGCACAATTGGTGGAGTTACCACTTATCAGGTCAACCTTTCTGCCACGCCCACCACACCTCTCGCTATAAACCTGTGGTTTGACATCCCGCAGCTCAACTGTCCGGGATTCATCGTTCGTGACAGCTACTTTCATGACCACCGTGCACGCGGTCTGCGTATCATGGCCAACAATGGCCTCGTCGAGCGCAATCGCTTCGAGAATCTTACCAAATGCGCTATCTCCATCGGCCCCGAGCTCGGCCAGTGGCGTGAAGCAGGTTGGGTCGATAATATTATTGTGCGCGACAATATTCTCGTTAATATCGGCGTTGATGTAAACCTCTCCGCCAGAGGAATCATCACGCCTGGAGCTATCAGTGTCTTCGTCCACACCGACAGAAACTCCACACCCTACCCAACCGGCAATAGCAACATCACATTGGAGGACAACTTCATCTAGAAAACCTCGGTCTCTGGGATTCACGCCTACGCTGTCACCGGTCTAATTATACGTAACAACACACTCTTTCTTACCAATCTTGTCCTCGGTTCTGGCACTGACACCTCCACCGGCCTTGTCACTACCGGACCTATCTCTGCCTCTGCCGCTACCAATCCGATCATTGAGGACAACCACATCCTTGTGAAAAAGGTTTTGAACCTCCATGGCAGTGAATCAGTATAAGAATTGTAAATTGCTTTTTTGTGGAATCTTAAAACGAAATACGATTCTCGCATGTTTGAAATAAAGAGAAAAGAACGGCTAGCACTGTGCCGCTATTGATGGCACGCTCCGATGATTCTCCTTCCTTCTCTTTTTGTTCTCTCACCATCGTTCTATTCTATATCTCTCTTGTTCACTTTCCTATATCAGCGTGTGTTCAATGTAAAGCAGGGACACGACGAGAGATGTCAGATGACACAATACACCATCATGCCAACGGGCATAGGCGACACTCTCTAGTTTTGTCGTTACACTCTGGATACTTGAAGTAACCTAATAAATATCTTTGTCGAGAGTGGCACAAGCTACTCCAATCCAGTTGATCGTTACAAGCACCCACACGATGGGTGATCATCTCATCATTTCCAAGAATAAGATAGCTCGATGTCGAATTAGAGAGCAAGTAGAATTTGCAACCTTGTCATGATATTGATGTTATTGCAGATCACTTTCTCTCATATTTCTCCGGTCTCAAAAGATAACTGCAATTGATAAATATGATTTTCCGTTCATATTGATTCAAAAGGCGAAATAATCCATTTTTGTTCTCATCATTACGATTACATATAGTCGTCTTTGGCTGTGCGCGACCGGCAATGAATAAATAGTTGAGAAGTTTGATTATATTTATTAGACGCATGATGATGGGAATGAAATTCGGTACTATCGAAGTCCCAATAAAAGTCAAATACTCGATCGAAACCGGAAAGCATGTGACAATCAAAGATAGCAGAAATGATTCCGTGATTTAGTTCATCAAGATATTGATCCAAGTCATGTCAGGATTGAATGCAGTTCCAGTGTAGATAATGGTCGATTTGTATACCACTATAATCGGTCGTTAATTCATCATAACAATAATAGATTGATGTGCTGTAGATTTTCCACGGAAACCCTTCGAAAACTTTCGAATAAGGTTCAGGCTAGGATTATACACTAGTTCGAGTGTTTGACGTAGAGTCGCCGCAGGACAACGAACACCAATCTCGAAGCAAATAAATCGTACCTGAGTCTGCCCTTGCAAAGGTATGAATTCAGATCAGTGCACCTTAACTATCTTGAGGATGTGGATGTAAACATCGACCTTCATACCCCAGGCCCACATTATGGTATTCAAAGTTTTTTGTATAATTCTATGCAGAATTAAATTCTATTTTGAAGATTATATAAATTCATCGATGAATAACCATAATTCCACTCTGAAAAGGTGTAATTCTCTCTCCATACGGACCGAACGTTCAACTATTGTTAACACAGTAAAACGAACTTCCATGAATAGTAATTGAATAAGTAAGACATTTCGAGTCTGTCGTATATATATTGCTGTAGGGTACATTTTATCAAACTTTGAATTTTAAAATTTTAACGCATATGAATCGGGCAGAAAAGTTGGATATGATTATTCATATCTACAATAAACTGAAGATCGCTTAGCTGTTCAATCGTGTTCAATTACTATTCGTAGAGGCTCATTTTTCTGTGCTAAAACGAGTAAAAAATTTCATAACGAAAAATAGGTTTACTGATTTTAGCTTGCATGTAACTTAGTTACATTGAAATTTGAAATAATTGTCATGAAAAATGGAAAAAAAACCTAAAGTGATAATGTACAAATATTGAGTTGACCGTTACATGTCTAGTCATTATTTGTAGACTTTAGAAAGGTATGATGTTAATTGTGTCATTCAATATTCTGTTTTGTCTTAGAACTTTTGCACAGCTGATTATTGTTAACTGCAATATAAACTGTTGCAGAAGCGTTCAATCATCATTTTATAATCGTATGTGAGAGGCGAATATTATATCAATCCAAACTCCATGATTATTTGTCAATTGTTGCTTCTTAGGAAAAAATCATCAGAGATAAATCTTTGTCACAGAAATTTCGTTATGTACTTTACAAGCAGGTATAAAGTTTTTATCGTTGATTAAAATTTTATTAGATAAAATAATGAAAAAGAAAAATACGAAGTTTGTAACGAGAAAAATGAATTTTTTTCAGTGATATTAAAGATGATTATTGTGGTATAACAAACTGTTCCTCTTCTAATGTCATAGCAAACATAGATGCTGATTCTGTTGTTGGCGCTATATAAAGTGGTTCATTTACACCATAACATTGTAATTGGCCATAGAATTTCGCATTTCCCCAACTGTTTAAAATAAATTCAATGGCACCTGATCTACTAATTACAATAGTTTGAGTATCCGTATTTTTATAATTAAAATTTTGAGAAGGACAAAACAATAATAAACCACATGGTGGAGTCCATGTTCGATCGCTGAATGATACTATTACTGTACCATTTAATGAATCAATTGATTTAACATAATTAAGAGACCCAATATAATATGCAACATATCTATTTTCCAATATATATGTAGCTTGAATGGATAAAGAACGATATGTAGTAGGATGTGACTCAGTTAAATAGTCAAAATAATTCTCTAATACAGGTTCGCATGATACAGTAGATAATGTTTGACCATTAATGTTATTTAATACGAATATAATCATTAAAAATGGTATAACATAACATGTATTTGTTGCCATAATGAAATTGATTGTTGATCGTAAATGTACACAAATTGTGAAAATAATATAATATTCAAACTTTTAAAAATTATATAAATGTAAAAATGATCAAGCATTGGATATATATATATATATAATTTATTAGTAGGTTGATCTTTCTCTCTCTCGGGCTATTTTTTCTTACAAGGTAATGGAAAAAAAAAGAAAATTGCGGACAAACGGATATAATTGTATATAGCGTAGGTGTTTGCTACTTTTTTTAAACATGATTCATCATAATTATTGTAGTAGTGATGGTCAGTTAGAGGCGTCTGTGCCGATATAAGCACTCGGCCTATCCTAGGCAATGTACATAACGACTTTCTCCTCATTGTCATGTGTATTCTCTCTTCCTCTTTGTCATGTATATTCTATCTTCCTCTTTGTCGTGTTCCTTCTCGTTCTCTCCGGTTGAGTGACGCGCCCCGGAGAAAGAAAGTGTATCTATAAAAGGAGAAGGATGATTGAAATAAAACAGTTCGATATCACGATAAAACA